>WAAB01016707.1:156093-182477 GCA_013389865.1 Piaya cayana | reverse complement strand
TAAAAACTAGGAATTTTTTAGACGGGCGAGCAAGAAACAATCATGGCAAGATCTATTTTGTCTTCTCTCAGGAATTTTTTTTTTTTTCTCCATAAGATAAGTATTTACAAATTTCAGAACACAGCAGAGTACTTGAAAGTAAATTACACAAAAACAATGAACTTTTATTTCTTAGCTTATCCAAGGTTCTTTCCTGGATGAATCAAGCATTCAGTGTTTTTTCCTCTAACAATGTTGAGCAAGCATTCAGAGGTATTCACAGGTGAACTAGAGTTAACCACGCTTTAGTCTGACCCAGACTCCAAAGCTGCTTAGAGTCTACAAGGAACACCTGCAGGGTCGCAGGATTTAATCATGGAATTCAACATCATTAACTAGGATCACTGCTGACCTCAGCCAATACAAACCAGGAAATACTAGTGCAGAGTGCAATGATTCTCGAGGAAGACTCAACGCAAAACGGTCTTTCAAAAGAGTCTTGCACAAGCACATGGAAAGTATCAGCAAGCATCCTTCTCACAGGACCCCTGTTCAACACATGCAAGCTTTTCGTCATCTAATGTGATGACTTCTTACATTTACTTACTACAGCAAGCAACCACCTTTAATATCTCTTTTTAAGTAAATCCTTAGTGTCAAAGTTTTAAATCCCTCTTTATTAAAAAAGTGTATTTCAAGCACTACATTCCAGACATTACAAGTTTTTTACAGTTCTAGCTTTCCAAATAGCTAACTGCATTGAAGAAGGATGCTTTTTAACTATAGTTTGAAATTCATTATGACCAAGCTACAATTAATCTGTATGATGTGAAGGGTTAAACATATTTTCAAATACACAAAACCACAAACATCAACCACTCCAAGTATTCATCCATATATGTTCTCATCATTTATACATCACAAACAATCCTAAACTTCTCTTTCTAAAACTTAATCAAAATACAAACAACACATCCTTTTTTTGCCACCTTAGTGAAACGTGGGACCCTCAAAGACTGAGACCAACACCACTTAGGAGCAACTCACAAAATGCCACGTAACAACCTGCTTATCACTAAGGCCACGTCCCTGTACATCTTTCCAAAGATCTCTCACTTGTCTCCCTCTGACGTTCCCAAAGACCACCTTCCTCCTAAATAAGCTCATTAATAATAACCGAGAATGAATCCATCTGTTATTGTTTACTAGTATTTGGAAATGCATTAACAGTCTCGTGGAAAACAAACTGAGTCTTCCCAGAGGAAGCAAATTCAAGCCTCAGTTTTCATTTTTTTTTTAATACACAGGTCAACCCAGCATCCAAAGTGCCACTGAAACCACCCCACATAAACAGCTGCTTCCTATAGCGACACAAGCTCACCTCACCATCAAAGACCTGCACATCAGCTGCAGTCAAGCCAGCCGAGAGCCTTCACCTCCGGGCTGCTCGCTCCAGGACCTCCCTCAACCTCACCTTCCACTTCGAGCCACTCGCAGGACGCGGGTGCCGGTTCATTCATTCCGGGATGCAGGAACAACAAACGGGCTGTGGTCGCAGCACCGGTCTCACTGCCTCTACACCCCAGGGTAGTAGAGGGTCTGTGCCCTCCTGCTATGGGCAGGGACACCTGCCACCAGACCAGGCTGCTCCAAGCCCCATGCAACCTGGCCTTGAACACCTCCAGGGACGGGGCAGCCACGACTTCTCAGAGCAATCTATGCCACTACTTCACAACCCTCATCGTGAAGAGCTTCTTCCTAATCCTAAATCTTGATCTTCCCCCTGAGAGTTTAAAGCCATTCCCCCTCGTCCTATCACTCCATGCCCTCATAAAATCCCCTCCTCAGCTTTCCTCTAGCTCCTTTCAGTAGTGGAAGCTGCTCTAAGCTGCCTCTCCAGGCTGAAAAAGCCCAACTCTCAGCCTGTCCTCACAGCAGAGGTGCTCCAGCCCTCACATCATCTCTGTAACCTGCTCCAGACCCGCTCCAACAGGTCTATATCCTTCTGCTGGGGATTCCAGAAGCGGACACAGGGCTCCAGGCAGGGTCTCACGAAAGCAGAGGGGCAGAGCCTCCCCTCGCCCNGAAGGATGCTTTTTAACTATAGTTTGAAATTCATTATGACCAAGCTACAATTAATCTGTATGATGTGAAGGGTTAAACATATTTTCAAATACACAAAACCACAAACATCAACCACTCCAAGTATTCATCCATATATGTTCTCATCATTTATACATCACAAACAATCCTAAACTTCTCTTTCTAAAACTTAATCAAAATACAAACAACACATCCTTTTTTTGCCACCTTAGTGAAACGTGGGACCCTCAAAGACTGAGACCAACACCACTTAGGAGCAACTCACAAAATGCCACGTAACAACCTGCTTATCACTAAGGCCACGTCCCTGTACATCTTTCCAAAGATCTCTCACTTGTCTCCCTCTGACGTTCCCAAAGACCACCTTCCTCCTAAATAAGCTCATTAATAATAACCGAGAATGAATCCATCTGTTATTGTTTACTAGTATTTGGAAATGCATTAACAGTCTCGTGGAAAACAAATTGAGACTTCCCAGAGGAAGCAAATTCAAGCCTCAGTTTTCATTTTTTTTAATACACAGGTCAACCCAGCATCCAAAGTGCCACTGAAACCACCCCACATAAACAGCTGCTTTCTATAGCGACACAAGCTCACCTCACCATCAAAGACCTGCACATCAGCTGCAGTCAAGCCAGCTGAGAGCCCTTCACCTCCGGGCTGCTCGCTCCAGGACCTCCCTCAACCTCACCTTCCACTTCGAGCCACTCGCAGGACGCGGGTGCCGGTTCATTCATTCCGGGATGCAGGAACAACAAATGGGCTGTGGCCGCAGCACCGGTCTCACTGCCTCTACATCCCGGGGTAGTAGAGGGTCTGTGCCCTCCTGCTATGGGCAGGGACACCTGCCACCGGACCAGGCTGCTCCAAGCCCCATGCAACCTGGCCTTGAACACCTCCAGGGACGGGGCAGCCACGACTTCTCAGGGCAAGCTATGCCACTACTTCACAACCCTCATCGTGAGGAGCTTCTTCCTAATCCTAAATCTTGATCTTCCCCCTGAGNTCGTGAGGAGCTTCTTCCTAATCCTAAATCTTCCCCCTTAGAGTTTAAAGTCATTCCCCCTCGTCCTATCACTCCATGCCCTCATAAAATCCCCTCCTCAGCTTTCCTCTAGCTCCTTTCAGTAGTGGAAGCTGCTCTAAGCTGCCTCTCCAGGCTGAAAAAGCCCAACTCTCAGCCTGTCCTCACAGCAGAGGTGCTCCAGCCCTCACATCATCTCTGTAACCTGCTCCAGACCCGCTCCAACAGGTCTATATCCTTATGCTGGGGATTCCAGAAGCGGACGCAGGGCTCCAGGCAGGGTCTCACGATAGGAGAGGGGCAGAGCCTCCCCTCGCCCCACTGCTCTCGGTGCAGCTGCCACGGCGCCAAGCTCGGTCCTCAGCCTCAAGGACCCCGGGAGGCACATAAACACGCTCTGGACCGCCGAGCCCGAGCACCCTGTGAGCCTTCAAGCCGCCTCACCCTTCAAGCCACCTCACCCTGTGAGCCTCCCTTAGCCCCAAGCGGGGCAGCAGCGCAGAGAGAGAAGGGGGCAGCCCACGGGCCCGGGGTGAGCGAGCGGGGAGGGCCCGGGCTGGGGTAAGTAAAACAAAAAACAGTTACTCACAATCATCTAAGTCATCCTGCAAATCCACAAAATACAAAGGGATCCCTACAAACAAAAACAGAAGAGAGACACCGGGGCGTTGGTTTCGGAGCGGCCGCGGGGGTGAAGGAGAAGGAGGAGGCGCCCCCCACCCGCCTCACTCACCAGCCATCTTGGAATAAAGGCGGAGGGGGACACACAGGGAGGAGCCACCGGTGCTTCCTACCCGCGGCCCAGCCCGAAGGCCGCGGGTTTAGGGCGCAGCGGCGGCCGGGACGGGGCGATGCCCCCGCTCAGCGGCCTCCGCCGGGGGAAGGAGCAGCGGGGGGTGTGGGGGGGGGGGGGGGCGGTCATGTGACTCCACCCAAGATGGTGGCGCGCGCGAGGGGCGCGGCTACCAAGTGACCGCGGGGCTGGGGAGGGAGGAGGGGGCGTGCGCGCCGGGTTGTGGCGGCAACCGCGGCACGCGCGGGTCGCGAGGCTGGGGCCGGGACTGAGGCGCGAGATACGGGGCGGGGAGGGGGTTGGTCACGTGATGCCGCCCAAGATGGCGGCGCGTCCGCGGAGCGTAGGGGGCGAGGCCGGCTGGTAGCGGCGGGGCGGGCGCCCCGCAGGCCCCGGCGCTGCGCGCTCCCCGGCGCGGGCTATGAGCCTTCCCCGCTGCTTCTCAGGCGCTCCTTAAAAGCCGCAGGCTTGCCCGGCGATGGCGTTGAGGGAGCTGAAAGTTTGCCTGCTGGGGGTGAGTGCTGCGCGGCGCGGGGGAGCGGGGTGGCCGAGGGGGGGCTGCGCGGGGCTCCGAGCGCCGCGGCCCCGGGGGCATCGTGGGCCTCGCCCCGCCGGGGCTGCCGGCTGCGAGAGGAGCGGGGCCGGGGGGCCTTTCGTCTTGCGGGGGGTGGCTTCCCGAGGCAGATATCGCCCCTTTTTCCCTTTGAAAACGGGGGGGCGAGCATCTAGTGTAGGTTGTCTTCTCCCTTGTAGGCTGTTTGCGCTTGGAGATCGCAAAACAAATAAACAAAACCACCTGAAAGCAAACTTGTGGGGAAGGAGGAGGGACCTGAACTTTATTTCAGCAACACATGTGGGTTCTGGAAGTGCCCCAAATGTTGCAGGTGCGGGAAGGAGGCAGCGAGCAAATCGAAGCAGGCGTTTTAAAAAAATCAAGGTTTTAAAGCTGTGTGTTGGCATGGCTTGATCTGAGGGCTTTGCTGGAGAACCTCAGGTGGGAGAGGCGGAGTGGTCTCCATCTGTGCCCTGTGCTGTGCAGGGGTGACAGGCAGAGAGGGCTGAACACTGAATGGTCACGTTTTTCAGAGGGGAATTTATGTGTTTGTGTGCTTTTCGTCTTATGGAGGCATTTGAGGTAACTGCAAGGTACTGTTTGCATTCACCCAACCTGAGAAACCTTTTGTGGTGTAAGAAGAGGAAACTTAGCAGCCACGAAAACTGCTCCTTGAACTCCCAGAGCAAAGAATAGTGTGTTTCCCTTTTTAATATTTGCTCTGTTTATTGAGACTCTAAACATTATAAAATACAAAACTGAGATAATACATTTTTCCTTAAGAGGAAAACAGCTTGAAAAGCTAAACACAAGTATACATACTGTACCCACGTTTACAACAGTATTCAAATGAGTCAGGAAAATGTATGAATAGCATAAAACTTCACTTTCAATGCAGTGGTTCCTCAGAATTTTTTTTCCTTGTAATTTTAATGACTCTTGAGATATAAAGCAAAATGCATCTTCACCTGGCTTAATTAAATGACTGCTTAAAATGTCCAGCTGCTATTGAGGACAGTTTTACTGCTGGTAGTTTGAGTTATTTAACTCCTAAATGTACCTCATTTATATCTTTTAACTGTGGAGACAGTGGTGCAAATGCACACATGACCCAGAATTTTACTGTCACGTTTCCTCTTTTACCATTTATAGTTTTGTAAAGTTGCGTTCGAAACATGTTTCAGGTGTGTCACAGAAGAAATTTCAAGTCTTTCATTAAGCAGGGTGGGACGCATTAGTCAGAGGTTGAAATGCATGTGTCACACTCGTATAATGCCGTGTGCTACCTTGGCTTCCAGTGATGGAGTATTGTACTCAATTGCTGTCTGTTTTACTAAAAGTGGTAGAACATCTTTCTCTGCTGCAGTTCAAATGCAATTCGTTCATAGCTTTTGACAAGGAAACAGTTTGAGTAACTAATAGTAAGCATGAATGGAGGTTTTTATGGTCCTTCATAACATCTTCAGAATTTTCTTTAGAAAGTAGTAACCTATCTCAAAGACCTTTCATTTTCTACTAACTGTTCATACCTGAAGTATTTCAGGATCTGAGCTCTCTGAGATTCTCTGCAGGAATATCGTATTCGTGCACAGTCTATTTCAAGATTTGAGGACAAAAAGAATCATCTGTTTATAGTAACTAATGTGTCTTTCAACCGTTTCTGTGTTTGTTTTTTTAGGACACTGGTGTAGGCAAATCAAGTATCGTGTGGAGGTTCGTAGAAGACAGCTTTGATCCCAACATTAACCCAACGATAGGGTAAGAAACTAAATAAAGTAAATGTGATTTATTCAAGAATAAAACCAAATTGTATGGATTTAAATCTGTAGCTCCTGAATAGATCACTTGAGAATTCTCCTTGCGTGGCAGCTAAATGTGGTAATAACGTGACCACAGATTTAATTAGCTGCTGAGCTACTTTAGACAATGTAGGAATGTGTTCGGCACTCCTGCCGCTTCCGTTTTCACTTGTAAGATCTCTGCCAGTTTTGTGTTGTTAAGCTGAGCTAACAAAATTCTGCTAGAGGCCTGGGTTATGAATAAATTACAGCACAGATGCTTCAGTTTGAAGGAACAACTTTTTTTCCTTATGCATTACTCTTTAAGAATCAAGTACAATAAGAAGTCTATGGTTTTGAAGATAGTTAACGCATGAATTCAGGTTGTAGTTCTCTTCATTAACTAGTTCTAGTGTTATACACCCAATGGAATACACTTGTAAGTTATTCCTGAAATTGTTAATGCAATTGATCTCACAGATTGGGATATTTGAGAGTTGAGCCTCAGTAACAATGTTACAGAGGTCAGATCTTCAAGCAGATAGAAGGAAGAGCGAGCATAAGGAATTCTTGGAGTGACTGGATCGTTCGATTTCTTTTGCTGCAAATTTCTTTTGGGCTGTTTTGCTCAGAAGCAGCCCGTTATTAACAGGAGGTTACGGCTGTACTTGATGCTCAGAAGTGTGGGGGATTGACAGTGCAGCTTCCTGTCTCAGGTGTCACACAGGCTCTGCTACAGCTTTGACCAGAAAAGATCCTGCTGATTAAAAATTAACTGTGTCTCATCCTGTCCTGAAAAAATGTGGTTCCCATTAGATAGCTCTTTCTACCCCTCCACATCCCATCTCTTTTTTTGAGTGTTCAAACTGATATCGAATTGCAAGATATTCTGTAGGAAGTATGCTTTTGTTTAAATTTCCCTGTTAACAAAGGTAGCCTTTGAGAGATTGCTAAGTATTTTTCTCAGATCTTCAAGGTTTGAACTTTCTTAGTTGCTGCCAAATTAGCTATGCTAAAGGTTCTTTTCTGGAGGACCACAAAGCTGATGTGTAGATAGCAGTCATGTTGCTGTTGGCTTAAGTAGGGGAGTGGACTGTCTTGAACTCTTACATTTGGGTTGTATAGAAAGTTGAGACCTTTTGCCTGTAGTGGTATCGACTGCAAGCAAAAACTCCTTCCTCAGGTAGACGCTGTTGAAAGATCCAGTTATTGATTATCCATCTTCACTCCCATTCATCCAGATACTTTTCAAAACAGAGCCTGATAAATAGTTGTCTAATATGGCTAATACCTGCAGCGGCCCAAAGCGTTCATGAACACAGTGACAAGAGCCATTGTGTTCGTGCATGCGCTTCAGGGGGGAAGAGGTTAAAGTCTGCTTAACTAGTAGGTGAGGAGGTATGGTGACACAGCCTTAAGTTTTGCAGACATGAGAGGTGCATATATTTTTGGGGAGGATGCTTTGTTTCACGACATCAGAACTCATCTAGACCAGAAAAATTAAACATTCCAGTAACCCGGTATGAATCTTGTATTGTTTCCATTCACATGTGAACTCTGCTTTCAGATTTCTGTAGAAAACATAGCTCTAGTTGGAGGCTTTTGGTGACCCAAAAGTGGTTTGACTTTGTTCTCTTCTGGGTTTGTTTTTATTTTTTTAATTGACGTCTGTCACAATGAAAGCTTCGACTTGTCAAAGAATTTGAAGTAGCATTTAACCTCTGTTGTCAGCTGCTGTGTGCTGTTTACTTTTGAAGTGAACTAGAGCAACACAGCTGTTCCATTGAAATCGACTGTAGGGGAATGTTTTGGTTTATAGAACCAAGGAAGGTAAATTTTTAGTGAGAATCTATGATTCCCTATTGGCCAGAGAATTCAAAATTGATGCTTAATTTTTTTGTTTTGTTTTGTTTGTCTTCTGGAAGTGCAAGAGCTGCTGCAGGCTCAGGTGTGTAATGGATTTGGGAGCTGTACAGAGTGCAGGCAATGAACAAGTTACTTGTTATTGATTTCTTTGTCCTCTTAACACCTACCAATAGTGATACAAATCTCCCATATTTTATTCTTGAGTATGGACTTAACAGTGTTTAACTGAATGTTAGTACAGAGATTAAAAAAATCTGATTCAAAGCGGAAGGATTTGATGTCTTTCCCTCCAGGAGTTTCCACTATGGAATTAAATGATTTGCTGTGATAATTCTTCCATTTATTAGGAAGAACATTGTTAAAAAGGCTGACCTTTCTGATTATTTTTGACCATACATCCTTTATTAAAAGCTTATGAACAATAAAAGCTTATCTGCATTGGTGTCTTCTGTTTTGTTAGCTGAATTTCATCTTCTGAAAGGAAGTGTTATCCTCCAAGCCCCTTTGCCTCATTAATTTCAGCCTTTATGTATTAAAATCTTCATCAGTTTTGTGTGCGTGAATGGGAGGAAAGCACTTTTATTGGAATGTAAACCTTTTTAAAATTTCATAGTGCTAATGTTCTAAGAATCTATTTATGTTCTGAAAAAGCATAAGCTGTAACTTTCTTACAGAGCCTCATTTATGACCAAGACTGTACAGTATCAAAATGAGCTGCATAAATTCCTAATTTGGGATACAGCCGGACAGGAGCGGGTAAGCAGAATCAGTATATTTGGTGATAATTCTGTGTTTGGGTTGCTTTTCAACCCTGCCCCTGGAAGTCACAGTGTCATCTTGTTTTATGCACGTCTTGTTTCTGTGCAGGTTTCTATCAAGCTATAGGTGCTTGATGTTTTTGGTTTTCTTTGTTATCGTGGTTCAAGTACAATGCTAGTTTTGCAGTTAACTTTANCTGGAAGTCACAATGTCATCTTCTTTTATGCACGTCTTGTTTCTGTGCAGGTTCCTATCAAGCTATAGGTGCTTGATATGTTTTGGGTTTTCTTTGTTATCATGGTTCAAGTACAAAGCTAGTTTTACAGTTAACTTTGTACAAAGGATAATGATTTTAAACTGAAAGAGGGGAGATTGGTTTAGATATTGTGAAGAAATTTTGTACTGTGAGGGCGGTGAGGCACTGGCACAGCTTGTCCAGCGAAGTCATGGATGCCCCATCCCTGGAGGTGTTCATGGCCAGTTTGGATGGGGCTTTGAGGAGCCTTGATCCAGTGGAATTGGATGTTCTCTAAGGTCCCTTTCCAACCCAAGCCATTCTATGATTCTGTGATCCTTGTTCTGAGTCGCTTGACCTTTTGGAGTCCTAGAGGAACTGACTTGCTAGCGTTTTAGCTTTATTACAGCCTTTACGGCTAGAGA
This sequence comes from Piaya cayana, assembly GCA_013389865.1. NCBI lineage: Eukaryota > Metazoa > Chordata > Aves > Cuculiformes > Coccyzidae > Piaya > Piaya cayana. The sequence goes on along the minus strand of WAAB01016707.1, from coordinate 172,962 downwards.
GTAACTCAAGTATATTTATATGGCATTTCACTGCTCTAGATTTTGAATGACAATTTATTTCCTTCCAGCAGTACCATATAAAGCAAACTTGTGTTGTCAAGGATGTGTCCTAGGGATATGTCCAAATGTATCCGTGCTATCAGAAATATCCAGGTCTTTCCATTACTTGTAGTCAGTCAGCATTTACTGTAAATAGTTTGTCCTAAGTGAACATCCAGCCCGTTCTGAAATGTTAGTGTTGGAATGTGAGTCTTCTGAGAGGTAGAGTATGAATTTAGAGAGGCTGGTACTCTTAAATGGAAAGCTTTATAAACATGCCTGCCACAACTTGGCAGAAAACATCCATTACATATTAGCACTTTGACTGTGTTTGCAAGCAGTAGGAGAACGATGTAATTTGGACTCGGCACGCTACAATTTGAAGAAGCATGTTTGTACACGACTGGCATTTTCACTGCCTGAGTGATACCTCTTTAATTTTCTTCCATACAAGCTAGATGGTATCTTTATTGAAATCAGAAAAGGAAGGATATCTTACTTGGGCTTTGACCCAAGAACTGTGTGATACCTGTGAAGCTTATGTTCCACACCTGAGAGAAGTTGCTGTGAGGCCCCAGTACATCCAAGCAAAACAGTGAAATGGGAGCAAGGATACTATGCTAGTATCTTCATAGAAGTTTCTTTCTCCAAAACAGAACAGCACTATCACTTACTGCTGGTCACAAATGGTCTATATTTCTGCCTCGCCATGAAATTTGTAGCACAGATTTCTGGTTGTGCAACACAGCAGACAATGAGTTATGGAAGGAATCCCTTCCACTGTGATCGGGAATACCAAAAACATCCACACGGTTCTTGGAACCAAAATGTCTTTGCTAAGCTGTGATGCATAATGCACAGAAGCTGTAGTCCTGGCCTCTTGAGAAGCATTTTTTTTTTCCACTTCAGAAGCCCAGCAGTGAATAGTTCTACGTTACAGTGGGCAAGCCCTCTTTCTGACTGGCTTCTGATGGTGACTGGCACTAATTCACCTCGCACAGCTCACTTCCCTACACACACTCCTTATTTCTTCTCTCATTTTTTTCTACACTGAGTAAAAGTTGATAGATTACTTACAGTGATTAGATTTTTTGCCCTCTTACATAACAATTTTAACAGTTTCTCCAGGTAATTACATTATGTCTTAATAATTCTGTCAAAACACAAAGCGGAGGCTGAAGGGCAAGCTGCAGTCTTGGAAAAAGAGCAAAAGGAAAAATCAGTGTTCCCGGTAACATCTGTTTTGTTAATGTATTTTGTCTGCTGACTGCTCTTAGTTGGAAAAAAGTATCTAAGTGTTAGCAGGCAGGAAATGAGAGTAATACAAAATCAGCAAGTGAAAGTTGGTTTACTCCCAATATAAACAGTCAAATAATCAAAAAGCCAGGTTGCAACCAGTCCAAGTGGTGGTTTACCAAATTATATTTCCCTTTACATTTTAGTACTTAGGAGGAAGCGAGGGATTATGTCCCAACGTGAACTGAATGCCTGCCCATGTTTCCCTTTCCCACTATTAAATATTTTTATATTCTGAACTTTGTGTTCAAAATCCTGTTTTCAAAACAGAATTTGAGAGCCAAATGTAAATGGTCTGGAATTCTGCTTTATAGCAAGATTTTTATGATTTATAACATTGCTCTCAGCTGAACTGTACTAAGCAAAAGGAAATTGGTATTTTATTGGAACTAAATAAGCCTTTATGAAAAACTATATTCATGATTTTTGCCCTGACTAATAAGATGCACAAAAGCTCTAAATCACATATGCCGTCATTGAAGCAGTACGTGCGGTGTGACTGAGGGTTTTGATTGCTAGGTTGGTTGTCTGATTCTTTTTAAATTGGCAGAGCATCACAATTTTAAACAATGCTTGATTTATATTTTTGATGCAACTTAATTGTGTGCCTTGTTGCTTTTCTTAGTCCTGGATTCATAACACTCCCAATGCAGAGGGACAGGGAATGCACTGCTAACCAGATGTGCCAGCTGTAGATTTAACTCTGGAAATTACAATAAACATACTATAGCCTTTACTATCTAGTGTAGTGTAGTGTTCCTACTACTTCCTACACTACAGTGTTCCTTGAAGCTACATTTGCAACAAGTCACATAGTTCTTGGCTTTTGCAGTTTTTAGTTTTAAATGTGCGCCTAATTTTTGAATTCTAAAGAAATACTTAAGTGAAATCCATAAAGCTGTAAGTTAGATTGTGAAGAACACAAAATTTCTAGCATTTAAGAGTGCCATGACTGGTCCGTGGAGCCAGAGGTTGTCACCAACTTCTCAGTGTTTCAGATCAGAAGTAATATATGCTAGTTTTCTTGAAATTACTTTTTGTCCAAAAGCATGAGTATCATAGAGAGAAAGAAGTGATTTTCATTTTCACTGTTTTCCCCTTGCTCAGTGTTTGAAGTTGAGCATGTGTCCTGTGGGTTTGTGTGTGTGTGTATAAGCTACAGTCTTTTAAAAGAGAGATTCTAATCTAGTCAAAATAAGGTCATGTTTGGCTTCCTGCTTTTTGCAGTGGGTGAGCTGCTGATGGCCTAACTATTTATAGCTTGGCCTTGATAAAACAGTACTTTCATGGAAATACATGTACTCTACTGCACCAACTCTAATTGTAAAACAAAGTTTGGGACAAGTGTGAACTTTAAAGCTAGTTTTCACTTTCTTCAATAATTATAATAATAACAATGAAATCATGGGTGTCAGTGGAAGTTCAGATTCATTATGCGTGGTGTCTTTCTTTCAGTTCCGTGCTTTAGCTCCGATGTATTACCGAGGGTCAGCAGCAGCCATTATAGTGTATGACATCACAAAAGAGGTAAGAAATTTGATCTTGACCTGTCATTAGAATTTAAGGGTTTTTTTGTCATGGGCCAGTTCTGACTATTGTTTTGCCCTTTTTTTTTTCCATATCAGGAGACTTTCTCAACATTAAAGAACTGGGTTAAAGAGCTTCGACAGCATGGGCCTCCGAACATTGTTGTAGCTATTGCAGGAAATAAATGTGATCTTAATGACGTAAGGTAAATAACCATTGGCCTTTTGGAGCTTTTCTCTTAAACTCATAGTGCTACATATTTTAAAATTTCAAAACAGGTGAAAGGTACAGAGCAATGTAAGTTGGCTTGCATTAGAATTGTAGTTTCACAAGGGGTCTGAGCTGCTTTCTACCATCAGAAGATTTGGTTAGCCTGCCCCTGGACAGTCTTGCCCGCTTCCTCCCCTGTGTTGGTGTAAGTACACATGTGACTGGGCAATAAATCAGGCTGTGAAATGGATCCAGATAGAAACTAACCATTTAGAAAGGAAAATTGATCCAAGTGTATTTATCTTTCACACACCATGAACGCTTGCTGGCATGACAGAGTTGGGATAGCAGGGTTAGGAATGAGCAGTTTACAGGGAGACAGGATTACCTTTGCTAGTGGTGGTGCCAAGTTACACAAGCCTAAACTGCCTGTGAAACTGCAGCGTAATACAAGCTGTTTACCTCACTTTATAAGAAATACCCCTGTCAGTCTGTAGCACCTCATTTTGTTAGGAAAAACATCAAGCCTGTTGGAAAGCATTGTGTAGGTTTTTCTGACTTGCTTGTTCAGGTGCCTTTCTTGCCTGCTTAAATATTGGGGTGGAATCGGCTGTGGCCAAAATAGTCACAGGGACTGGGAAGAGTTCTTGAGAAGCTTTATGAAGAGCCAAACTTTCAAGAAGGCATGTACTAAAAACAAAAGAAGCCCTTTCTTAACTGATGTCCTGGTTAAAGAAGCCAAAATTCAAAAAGAATGTGTGCGCACACTTCTTGGTTTCCAGATTTCATTGGAAAAGCTACCACAGCTGGTGTCTCAAAGGAGACAGATGGTTATGTGTTTAAAGAACCACTGCAGAGTTGGTTCTTAGTATTGGAAACTGTTAATGTATATATGTAACTAGCAGTTTTCTAGTGGTCTGTAATAGCTTTTGTTAGAGGTAGCACGTCTCGTGAAGGAAATATGGCGTAAAATTACTTAGAAGACAAATAGAAGTATGTCATATGAAGCCTCACACTTATTTCTTGGTGCTTAGATGGCATCATAAATGATGTAAATATTGCTATTCAAGCTAATGAGCAAGATGCCTTTTTAGTCATAGAATCGTAGAATAGTTTGAGTTGAAAGGTACCTTAAAGATCATCTAGTTTCATCTAGTCAGAAGTAATATTTGAGTTGCCGATCCAAGTCTATGCTTTTGATACCCTGAGTGCCTTCTTACTGAAAGTGGCCTATGTTACCTAGAAAAAAACTACGTAAAGTGGTAGAATGTATAGTTCAGTCCTGTCTGTATTGGAGTTTATTTCATGTTTGAGGAAATATGCCTCATTTATCAACTTGCCTGCTTGGGGGCAGAATAACTTTTTCACTTTTTGGTTCTGTTATTGTGTGCTCAGTCTAAATATGTTTCAGTTTATAGCTACATCTTTGTGCTTCATGTGAAGTAAATGCTACACTAATGATCTTCTCGGTGTTGCGAGATACTTGAGTTGGTAAACAGCTGCCGGAAATCCACTGGACTAGTAAACTAATGCTTTAGGACCTCTTCAGTGCATCTAAAACTGTTCAGTGTGTGAAGAATAAAGCTACCCTAATTGATTGCAGACCTCCACTTAGAGCACTCAAGAAACAAGCTCCACTGTAATGTTGTCAGATGGATTCAGGCCTTGTTTAGTTTATCATTGTGCTTCTGTGATGCTCATACTTTAAGGCAGGGAGGCAGCATAAAGAATGAGCATCAGCTTCAGGATGAGGGTGCACTGTGACGCCAAACAGGTAAAACACAAAATACTCATTTAACGAGACACTTTAAAGCTTATTGTGTCCCTTAAGATTTTGAATAACGTGGGGTTTTTTTGCATTCACAATTTTTCTTTGCTTTGTTTCCCCAGAGAAGTCATGGAAAAAGATGCTAAAGACTATGCAGACTCCATTCATGCAATATTTGTAGAGACAAGTGCGAAAAATGCAATAAACATTAATGAACTCTTTATAGAAATTAGTAAGTATTTAAACAATTCATGTGCTTCCAAGTAAAGTTGAAGTAAAAGTATTAGAGTTTGTGCTACTTAGGTGAGAGTATTATTGTCTTAAATTTGTTACAGACAGACATGAATACAAACTGCAAAATGAACTGTATGAGTTTTTGCTCACCTAATGAGCTCTAAATATTCCTGCTTCAGATTTTAAGCCTACTGTGATGCTCCTGTGTAAGCAGCAAGCAGGGCACTCATGTCAGTCAATGTCATCTTACTTTACCTGTTATTGAATGTTTTAATTAGTACTTCCAAGGTTATGGAAGGGAAAGGAAAAAGCATGAAGATCAGCCTGTTTGTGAAAAGAAGACCAAGAGAGAGATCCGGTTTTGTGTGTGTGCAGTGCACTTTAGCTTTGAATAACCACAGAAACATTAGGCTGAAGAAAAGAAAATGGAGTCCTTATGAGCAGTTGAATGCATTGAAGCTAATGTAAAAAGTGCATGCTGTAGGTTAGCTTCTTGATTTACTGTCTTAAGAGTTGCTCTCTAAAATTGATCTTGAATAATCTATGGAAAAAAATACCATAAATCTTCCTCAGAAAAGAATACTCAATCCGGAAGAATCGATTTTAAAGACTGAGTAGATGACTAAAGCAGCTGTCTTTACGAGCACTTCTGTGCTAAGCCTGATGGAGGTGATCTGTTGAAATACAGGTCAAGATGGCATTTAAGATACTCCAGATGGTATTGGGTCTGGCAGAAGTATATTTTCTGGGTGTTTTTGTAGCTTAGCTCTCCGAGTCTAGATTAGCCTGAAGTGTAAACACTGCAAAATTAGCTTAAAAATACCTCTGTGCTTTTATGGAACCATACCTATTGCAGACATAGTATAGAGTGCTAACTGCTATCCTTCTGTTAGGCAGGAATATTGTCATTAATGATGACTACGGCTAGTTTAAGACATGTTTTTATTTATGAACCATACACTGAATACTTAGAATTAGTTTCAAGTACAATGTTTGCTATAAACTTCTTTTTTCTGCCTCCTTGTAGGTCGCAGAATTCCATCAACTGACACCAACCCCCCGTGTAGTGGTAAGGGCTTCAAACTTAGGAGACAACCCTCGGTGACAAAGCGCAGCTGCTGTTGACTGCTCTGTTAGAAAATAAGACTTGTTATACAGTAGGTGGTCTCGGAAGCTAATAGTTCACGTTGGGTTTATATTATCAGTCTTAGATCTTTATCTGCCGGTGTTCACGCACCCGAGGTCCCACAAAAATGGACCAGTTGATCTGACATCTGTACACTCGCAGAAGAGACTGCAATCGTAACGTCAGCCTGTTTACTTACAAAAAATGTAGTATGTCTTGCATTCAAAGGGAATCCATCATCACTTTTTTGGCCTTGCTTGAAAGGAAGGTGACTATACGGATGGTAGAACTGAAATGTCTAGTAGTTTTGTAATCAAGATTTTGGGAGGGGATTTTTTGTATAAAGGGAAATGAGCACTTTTGTGGGATTTACGATTGGGAGGAGTCTGGAAGTTGGATGTCATTTCTTCCTTTTCTTCAGTGAGCCTTATTTTAAATGTAATTGTAGCTAATCCAAAGTACAATGGGACAGTTGATGTGAGTTGGCTACAGAATAAGCAACTGAAGACAAATAATAGGCAAGTCAGTCCATCCAGTCCCCAAATCCCATTTGCACTTTTTATTTAAAGATGATACGCGCCGGGGGTGGGGACACACGCAACGTATCTTAAACCACAGACAATCTCCTATTCATGCTGACTTTAATCACTTTAAGGCAAACTGATACACTTAGAGGCATCTCCTTGTTCCTACAAGTTTTTCAATATTAAGTTGTTGGTTGAAGTAAACCTAGTCGTAGTTCTGACTAAAGCGGTTACTGACTAAAACCAGATGCTGTAAACAGATGCTGCCAATATTTCTGATAAGACTTAAAAGGTTTGGGGGAAAGCTTTGAATTGCTTGGCATGTGTAAAGTGTTCATATTATATTTATGAGACCAGTGTTTAAAGTATTATAAAATACGTAAAAAATGGTGAAAAATAGTACAATCTTTCGCACTCCTTCCATTCCACATCTACGGATAAACTCCTGGGGAATCACCATCAGGGTTTCTTTCCCTGTGTTTTAGGTATTGTCACTGTGAGTTCATTCAGAGGCAGACGGAAATTCTTTTCTCTTTCAATCGCGTTTGAAAGAGCCAACAGAGAACGCCGCTGGTGCAGCTTGAGGTCTGCCTGTTGAACAACTTTTCATCTGTGGTGCACCCAGTATTTCCTGGTTTGGGCACAAAAATATACAAGTAGGAAGTAACATTAAGACGTGGTAATGTAGATCATTACCTCTTGGTTCCTGGGCTTCTTCATCTGTGAGGGTTATTAGCACATCAGTGTTTAGCCTATACTGTGTTGGTTTTAGTACGCTTTAATTAAACTATAGGTTGACTATACCCATTTGTGCTATTTTATTTATTTTTACTTTGTTTCTTACCAGCACTAGTGAGAAACTATACTTTTGAAGAAAAAGAGCTTAATAGACTTGAGTATATACTGAAATATGCTGTTTAGCTTTAGTATCAACATGAGGTCATGTTGATGATACTTACTCTTTGCTTGATATCTGGTTTTCCATCATCTCAACTACTTTTTGCAAAGGAAGTGTGGAAAAAATTGTAAGAAATTTATTTCAGATTAGTTTGTAGACCTATTTAGAGCAGAACAGGTGTTCATACTCAGTGAGATTTTGAATAGGTTAGTATGTTTTAATGGAATTTGGTGAATACATGTTTATCATGCCCTTTACTTACCCCACATCATCCGTTAGGTGGTCTTAGCCATAGCTGTACAGGCTTTATGTTTACAGAGAGCCCAAGAAGTGTGTCTACATCAAACAGACTGTTTGAAGCCCCTTTAAAACATTGGTCCTTAACAGAGCATCTCTGTAGAGACAGATTTGTGATTGCTGTTCGGCCTCGTCTATGATACATTTTTCTGTCACTCAAAGCAAATTTTGAACAGAAAACTTCAATACCCCTACAAATGCTTGAAGGAATTATAATTAAGAAGTAAACAACAGATTAAGCCTGTTCTTAGACATATTTTAAATTGTAAAAAGCAGGTTAGCAATTAATGTACAGCTTTCACTCTGGCAGTCGTTGAAATCCCTAATTTCTTTGAAATGTCTGAATTCTTACTCCTGGCTTATTTTCTGGTTGTCTAATTCAGCTAGGTCTTAAAAACATTTTGTGTTCACAGTGCTTCAGAAGCCTCTTCTATACCAAGCTATCAGGTGCTTTAGTATCTTAACTGTGATACAGAAAATACTGCTTTTATTAAAGTTGGCTAGTAATAAATTGGAAATTTTTGAACTTGGAAAGATCATAGTAGGAGAAGGAAAAGTCGTGGATATTGGGAGTATCTTTTCATGTAGATGAGTAGGAAATGGAATTTCATACCTTCTAAATTATTGTTATTGCCTGTTAGCGTGTGGTGAAAATGGGGTTTAAATCCATTTCTCAGTGAAACAAGAAATATTCTTTAATAGTATTTATCCAAGATTTATTGACTTGAGAAGAAAATATTGGACTCCAGGCAAGACGGAAAGCAAAGCTAGTATTGAGATTATTGTAGTTCTCTGCAGTGAGAGGAGAGATCCATATATTTTATCACATCTTTATGAACTAGTTTCTTATCTATCTACAGTTATTTGCTATACACCAAAATTAGACTTTAAAAACATGAAAAAATCCCCCCCAAAACACTAAAGCAGCAGCAACAATCTGACCCTTCTCAAATGTTACCAAGTCCTAATGCCCCAGACTCCTGTGTTGTTACCAGAGTAGAACACCAGCACACATCGTATCCTTTTCACGGTTCTGATCTTAAGTGCTGCAGTTAATGAAAACATGCGAATAGACACTGCTTCAGATTGTCCAAACTACAGAGAGTGAAGCGAGGCTGCTTTTTAACACATGGCTATTTAAAATGACAGACTGTTGATGCAAGTTCTTTTGAGCCAAGATAACTGTTTATTGATCAGTTGGCCCTAGCTGAAAGCCAGAATGCAATCTTCCCTGGATGAGACGCACATGTTCATTGTTTCATTTTTGTTTGAGAAAAATTACTTTTTCTGTATTAATGATTTGCTAGACCATCTGCTTTCATCTCATACTAGGCTTGCTGGAATTGATTATATTTTGTTCTAACATAGCTTCTCTATTTGGAGACATGGTAGCCTCTGAGTGTTTGGAGTCATCATATCAACCATTCCAGTTAAATTTTTAATAACTTTTTTTTTCCCCCCATTAAGAAGTTCTTGAGAAAGCTCAGGACTGAGGTTTTATTCCTCTATGCTTTTCTGTTTAATGAATGGAGCTTGTCACAGAGACTAGACTTGAAGATTCTCTCCCAGGGAATTAATTGCTGCTGAGCAAGTTTGGAAGTATCATGTTTGTAAAGATGTAATAAGATTTGTGTCGTATCAGTGATCCAGAGCATTTTTTAGCTGACAAAATATGACTGCTTCAACTTCTAAACAACATTGGTTCATTCTCATGAAAGTTAAAGATTTGTACAAAAAATATCATTTGATAAATGTTTAGTTCTTAAGCTTTGGAGCAACTTAAATGTCCTTCGCAATTTTTGGAGGTTGGTGGCTTCATCCAGCCCTCTGAATTACAGCAGCCTTGTAGCTGACTTCCCAGGCTCTTGATCCGTGCTGTAGGTAGTTTTGTAGTATATTTTATATACTGAAAGCTGGCATTCTAAATGTCTAAAGAAGTGAAATCTGGAAGGTTTTGTTTAATGACAGAAGCATCTGGTGGTCAAACTACTGAAAGGTATAATAGGTGCTTTGAAAAGTTCTACGGCAATTGTGACAACTTTTGCTGTTGCCAAGAAGGTAAAGACTTCTTTTATGTTCCTAGGTCCATGTTGAAACAAATCAAGTCATCCTTACTGACATCAGTAAGACCCTTCCTCTAAGTGCTACAGGATCAGACAGTTAATAGCGTAGAGAGGTGTTTTATGCAGACTTGGGTCTTTGTGTTGATGTTCTTAACGTCAATTTAAAGCTACCGGCCTGCTTCAGAAAGATTATTTATGTGCTTGGGAAGAGAGTAAGAGGAGACAAGACAATGCCTACCTACTGATTCAGAGGTCTAATCCTTTAACCTCGTCAAGAGATGTGGGAGTGATTGGGAGCTGTCTACGTTCATGGTTAAAGCTTCATTTTAATTATCAAAAACAAAAATTCAGGTTGAATATCTTGAGTGGTTTAAAATTTGGCCTCAAGATTTTTGTCACGATGTTAATCTTTAACAGTAGCATTAAGTAATAATTTATTTCCAGTATAACATATTGAGTATTAATTGGAAAAGGATGCTTTATCAGTGATATTTGAATGACTTTCTTGTGAAAGAGACTTCAGTGTTCATTAAGGCTGGTGTAGGCTATTTGTGGTGTGCTCTGTCAGCGATCTGCAAAGACTATCTTGGGAATTGATGATTTACAGGACAGAAGCTGGCTGAGCTGTGTGGCTTGTCACCCTGTCACAAACCTTGCTTGTAAGCAGCAAGAGCTACATAGAAGTAGAAAAACTAATTTCAAACTTGATGAGAATCTGTATAATTCACTGACTTAAACTTCTATGCTACCTATTGATTTCCTTAAAAGCTTCATCTATCTCTCTTAAACAATTTAAATCTTTAAAATAAAGAGGCTCTTCTGTTCATGGCAGAGAGAAGGACGAGCTTATTTTTTTTAGCAGGAAGTTGTTCTACAGTGACCTGAGAGTGTTTTTATGCCAGGAGTCAGTTGCTTGGAACAGGAGATTTGTGTGTTTGGAACTGAGCTTCTAAAAAAATTCTCTAAAGAAAGCTGTTAAAATTTTATGTTCAGATCGCATTACTAGTTATAGATCGCAGCCCTAGTGCTGGTAGCTGATAGAAGATTTATAGAAATAAGATGTTGGTGCGAATTACCGATCTAAGATAGAAATATAGGTTTTGGAATAAAAAAATGTCATGTCAGCTGTGCTTTTCGGAGTCAGTGGCTCCAGCTTGCCAAAAGAAATACACTTGCCATAACATCTTTGTTTCTGATACAAGAATTCATGTGCCAAAACGTATTTCCCTAAAACTGTTAGGTCTTCTGACACCAACGCTTGTTTCTGAAAAATCCCTTCCTGTATTTTGGAGATCTCAAAACCTTGAAAGCAAACCTCTTCTTGGTCAGCTAAGGATCAAAAACGCATGACTCATAAAAATCAAACAAGCATTACCGGACTTGATCCATAACGTGTCACAGGCAACAAATCTTTCAGGGGATATAAAACTATCCTGAAACCCAAGAGTACCAACAGGCTTAGTCTCTGACATGTCCAAATGATCCTAGGGTCAGCATTTTCCTCCTTCCCCCTCCCATTTTCTCTCCATCCCACCTGACTGAATTTTTAATAGTGTCATCAGTGTGTACATACCATAATCTGCAATTTAAAAGTACTCAGAAAAGTTCTAGTGGCCTACAGTTACTTGGTGCTTCTTATTTTACATGGAAAACCAAGGCGATAGGTTGACATGCCTCCCTAGAAATTGGGACAGCATTTGCTGAAACTGCTCTGATTCTAGAATAAAGACTTAAAAGAAACAATTTTGGTTTCCCCATCACATCATCCTGTAAGTTAGGGTTCTTAAGTTGTTTCTTAAACACTAACAATGAATTCTATTCAAGGAGCTAATTACCTTAAAGGTACTCTTCTAAGAAGGCTGGGGTTTTCTTTGCCTCCTTCCTGTTAATGTTTTCACATGTGTATCACTGAACAAACTAACTGCTACTTCTTTTTCAAAAGTTGAAGGATGCGGACCACTCTCTTTGCCAGTATCACTGTGTGTGATACTCCATCCAGTTGTTGCACTTGGATATGCTGTGACTCTCACACCTAGAAAGATTCACTGCTACTCCCTTGCCTCACTTTTACTCATGTTACAGTATGTATTTCCTATTAAATCCATTATGTTTTCTTGACACTTTTGTTCTTTGTTTCCGTAGGGGACTTAGCCAAGAATGGGTGGCAAGTGTCTTTTTTTCTTCTTAAAGATTCCATCAAAAACTGTCACAGCAGCAAATATTTGTAGACAAAAAGGCGATTCCTTAGTGCTGCCTTACAAAAATGTGTTATACCGGATTATTATACTGGATGACGAAGGCTAAAAGCACACTCGCCTGGGGGAGCAGTTTAATGTAAGGCACTAGTAACATGACTTAAATTCTAAATTAAATTTTACTTAAATTTAACTTCCTTTTTTGTACTTCTTATTTCCAAACATTACATATCCAATGCTGCAATTGTGACACAGTGAATTGGTTTAAGACACAGAAATGGATCACACTTCCGTAGCTATAAGACTCTTAAGACTTCCAGGCAATCTCCCCCATTGTATCCCCCATCCCCAGTGCAATTTAAAAAAAAAATGATGTTGAAGGTTTCTTCTAAAAATGAAACTTTGCATTTGTGTATTCAGGGCACAAAAATAACCTGATATGCATATGGCTCTTGCAGTGTAATAAATGTTTGCCTGTAAAATTAAGCATGAAGGTTAACCTTTGTATCAGCAATTCTTGCCCTTCTTAAGAACGTTCTGCCTTTTCATTGTAGGATTGGACTAACCTGTTACAAAGGTTGAAGGGTCTGTGCCTTCTTACTGCAGTATCTCTTATTAAAACAAACTTAAGCCGCTCAAAGTTACAGAGCATTTGCAGCACTGTAAACTGCACAAATTCACAACCATTGCTCCACTGCATGAAATGTAGTCAGATTGCTAGTGATGAAATATTGTAGTGATGAGTTTCCAAGTTTATGAATGTTTTGAGACTTTTTTTAGTCTTCTCTTGGGCTGGTCCCGAGAGCGTGTACAGGTTTGTCTGTATTGTTGGTTTGTAGATGCTAATGAGGAAAACCAGGCTTTTGTTCTCTCCTTTTTGTTTGAGTTGTTACAGTCCCATATAGTGCATAGAATACAAAAAAAAAAAAAAAAGAACTGTTCATTTGGCATAATGTAAACAGCCTTTTCAGCTTAAGCATTCATAATAAACTTTTATAGTGTAATAACAAGCTAAATCACTACCAGTCTGATGTATTGTGCAAAAAGAAAAAAAAAAAAGAAAAGGTGTAAACATTTTATTAATAAAAGGCTTTGTTTATAAATGTGCTGGCTTCATTTATAAATGCTTCCAAAACTCTCAACGTCTTAAAATGTAGTTTCTATAGCAATAGAATTAGAGAAGAATGTAAGCAATACTGTGGCAGAAGTGAATCTGAGTGATGATTCGAATAGCTGTTTTCCAAAAGTACTGACAGTTGGTCATTGAGAAACTGGAGTTTTTCTCTGGTTGATGTATACACAAAGGCAGAAGACAAACTTCTGTGAAGAAAGGATGGGGGAAAAGAGCAGAGAGAATGCAGCTTTTGTGTGATGCTTCCTTCCTTTGCAGCGTGATGTCTGAGAAACTGCAGGCCACACACAGTCCTGACACCCGGTGCAAGGCCTGATGGATTCTGCCAGGGTCAGGTTATTTAATACATTGCTTTTAGTGTAGACTGCATGAAATGTAAAATTCTTGACTGCTTAGGCCAGATTTCTGTCAATCAAAACTGTAAAGAGCTTTTAATATCTGCATAGTGTTGGGGGGGGTCTGTCATGCTGGGAAGGGATTCTGTCTTATTTGTTAATACAGCCAGCTGGTTGGTAGCTTGCTTTTTTTAAACCACTGCTGTGGTGATGTAGAACACAAAAAATATGGAGTTGGCTGCAGTTACTTTACTTGTCTTGCACGACCCTTGAAAAATGCCATTTTCTCGTTTCAATGTGTGATGCAAGTCTAACATGTTCAGTTAACAGCAGCCTTAAAGAGTGCAAAAAGTCATGTTTCTGATACTCCTACTTCACAAAAAAAAAAGTTGGATACAAGCTTCCACTGAGCAGCTGGCTGCAGTTTGTATGCAGGAAATGTGTCCTGGTATCTCACTGCCAGATTCCAATTTACTTGCAGGTAACCATAAAGTTGGTCTCTTCTACTAATTACTGGATTGAGGGATGCCCAGGTCAGTGAGAAAATCTGTTTATAAAAATTTAACTGAAGAGATTACATGCCGGAAGGTAACCTTTCTGGAACATCAGCCAAAGAAAGCTCTGCTCCAGTGCATGAGGGAATTCAATTATCTCCTGATTTGAGATCTAGTAAAATGTTATGACATAATCCATAGTTTATGCTATAAATTAGAATCCCCACAAGTAGCAAGAATAATATGCCAAGGCTCCAAATCTAATTAACTGAGCAGAGTGGAATACCGGGGGGAAAAAAAAGCACCCCTTTATGACATTTCATGACCAACTTTTCTCCAACAGAGCAGGGATTTAAGGAAGAACAGCAGTACCTAATTTGTGTTGCGGTACATTGCTGAAACCTCTAAAATATTAGTCCTGAGGTATTGGCTAGAAGGAGTTGGCAGATTTCACTGGCATTATGCAAAACTAAGTGTTAATACACTAAACATGGTTGGGTTGGGTTTGGCATGGAACGAAAGACAACAAAAACAAAAGACGAAACAGGGCTGTAGGTGGTTAAGCAGATGAACTGAAAAATGCACATTACCATGGACAAGAGCAGCTTGACAAGTGTTGAGATGTGGTATAGAAGCTGCAGATGCGCTTCCAACATAGAATGTCATCATCATTTAGCAGGGTTAATTTTTACATAGACATCAGTCATTTGCCATTGCCTTTATTGCCAGAAATGGCTACGAGCCTGTTACAAATTCCAGATCTTTTTAGCTACCATACACTGATGAAGTAAAGTATCTATTGTACAAAGCCTGCGTGAGGGCGAGGTGCACTGCACCACTCACACTGTATTGCTGTGACAAAATGAATTTTCACAATATTTTCCTATTACTGTGTTTTCATTCATCTCTTACCTGTTTGTTTATCAGTCCTAATGAGGATTTAACATTACCTGTAATCTAAGAGTTGCTATTCTTTGGGTGTTAATTGATGCCAGTACACTTGCTTTTCATCTCTGCAAACAGTATCTCCTCCTGAACTCCCGCGTAGCTGCATTCCTGTTGCTTAAGAAATAGTTTTTAATGTATCTAAATTGAGTCTTAGAATGCCAGGTTGGAAGGGACCTCGAGGATTATCTGGTGGTGATATATATTTCAAATGAGACGGCCCAGTATCCTGTCAGGCTGAGCCTTAAAAGTGTCCAGTGTAGAGGAATCCACCGCTTCCCTGGGGAGATTATTGCAATGTTTAACTCTTCTCATGGTGAAAAATTGCCAGTTTTTAAGACCGACATCTTTCTGCTGGTAAGGTGGGTGTCTCAAACTCCTGTTTCATCGTTACCCCCCGCTGAATTTGACAGTTACAGCCCTGCTTTATAATTTCTTACAAACTTTCAGAATGTTTAAGCTGAGGAGAGACAGGAGGGGGGAAAAAAGGCAGTGCTATTGTAACTACAGTGGCCTAAGGCCATCAACAAAGCAGTGCTTTGTGTTAAGCCAACCTGTATGTTATAAAAATATTTTAAATCATGCTACTTGGGAGTTTAAAACCCCCCAAACCATCCCTAAACAAAACTAACCCAAGCGCACAGTACAAAACTTCAGTTACAGTTTACATAATGAACAGGGAGGGATGTCTCGCAATCGCCAAAATTACCTGAAAGCGGTTTTATGTTTTTAAAGTTTTGTTATTCCTGCAGTTTGCTCACAGTCACTGGCATTTTCTGGCCCATAACACCCCGTCCCTCGCCCTGTGGCTCTTCCTGGATCCCCGCGCCCAGCTGGCCCCTTCCCCATGATGCGTGGAACTCAGGTCTGAAGTAACAGGCTGCTGGGCATTCCTAGAATCATCGAATGGTTTGGGTTGGAAGGGACCTTAAAAGCCCATCCAGTTCCACCCCTGCCAGGAGCAGGGACACCTCCCACTGGATCAGCTGCTCCAAGCCCCATCCAACCTGGCTTTGAACCCCTCCAGGGATGGGGCAGCCACCACTGCTCTGGGCAACCCAGGCCAGGGCCTCACCACTCTCAGTAGAAAATATCTTCCCGATATCCCATCCAAATCTTCCATCTCGCTGCTTCAAACCATTGCCCTCTCACCCTATCCCTGCGCTCTCTAATAAAGAATCCCTCCCAGCTTTCCTGGAGCTTCCTTCGGTACTGGAAGGTCACTATAAGGCCCTGGAGCCTCCTCCGGGCTGAACAACCCCAACTCTCTCGGCCTGTCCTCGAACGGGAGGTGTTCCAGCTCTCGGATCATCTCCGCGGCCTCCTCTGGACTCGCTCCAACAGCTCCATCTCCTCCCTGTGCTGAAGACGCCACAACTGAACCGCAGGGCTCCAGGTGGGGCCTCAGCAGAGCAGCGCAGAGGGGCAGAATCCCTTCCCTCTCCCCCCCGACTACCCTCTTCTTTGGATGCAGCCCAGGACACGGTTGGTTTCTTGGCTGCGAGCGCACGTCGTCGGCTCGCGTTGAGTTTCTCACCCACCAGGACCCCCCAGTCCATCTCCTGGGGGCCTGTCCCACTCCATCCTCCCCCCAGCCCGCGTTCGTCCTTGGCCCCGCTGAACCCCACGCGGTTCGCACGGGCCCTTCCGCAACTCTGTGACTTCCCGCGACGATCAATCCCCGTCACCGTTACGGTCACCGCCCCTCCCCTCTCCGCACGGGAGCGCGCGCGCGCCCCGCCCCACCCCGCTTCCCGCGCGCGCGCGCGCGCCCCCCGCTCCGCCC
>WAAB01016707.1:94233-156080 GCA_013389865.1 Piaya cayana | reverse complement strand
CGCCTCCCCCTCCCTCCCCTCCCGCCCTTCCTCCCTCCCTCTCTCCGCCCGCTGCCGCCGAGGAGGAGGAGGAGGAACATGGCGAAAGCGGAGCAGGTCCTCAGCCTCGAACCGCAGCACGAGCTCAAATTCAAAGGTACGGGGGCCGCCGCCGCCTCCCCGCGCCGCCATTTTCCGCGGGCACCACCCGCTAAAATGTCCTTCAGCGCCGCCGCGGGGCCGGACACCCCCCCCTTCCCCCGCACCCCCCCCTCCAGCCCTGGGGCCGCGGTGGAGCCGGGTCCCTCCCCCCCCTCACCGGCACCGCGGCCGCTGCAGGAACCGGGGGGAGAGGGGGCGCGATGCGGGTGAGGCCCCGGGACCCCGGCTCGCAGGGCCCCGAGGCGGGGCAGCCAGGCGGGAGGGGTTGAGCTGATGCAGGCACTGAGACCCCCGGCCTCGAGCTGTCAGGCAGCTGGGGGGGGGCGAAGGGTTCGGGTGATGCCGGCATCGAAGCCCCCAGGGGTCAGGGCAGTGAGGAGGGGGGATTCAGATGATGCAGTTACTGCGACCCCCGAGACAGGAGGATCCAGGTGATGCAGACACTGAGGCCCCTAAGGGGTGTGCGGGGGAGAGATTCAAGTGATGCAGACACTGAGACCTTTAAGAGAGGAGGGGGGGGATTCAGGTGATGCGGGCCCCAAAATCCCCGGCTGGGAGCCCCCCCCAGGTGTCAGGCAGCCCGGGCGGGGGGGGTTCAGGTGATGTGGCCACCGAGATCCCCCCGGGAGGGGTTGTGATGCGGGCACCAAAATCCCCAAGGTGTTTTGAGGCCTTCAGGTGACACGGGCATCGAAACCCCCAGGTGTCGAGGCAGGCAGGGAGATTTCAGAAGATGCAGGTACCGAGACCCCCCCAGCCCTGAGGCCTCCAAGGTGTCAAGCAGCCAGGGCAGGGGGGGCTCAGGTGATGGAGGCTCCAAGACCCCCAGATCGGGGTTGTTGAGCTGCTGCAGGCACCAAAACCCCTGTCTCCGAGTCCCCTGAGGTGTCAGGCAGCTGGGGAGGGTGGAGCGTTGGTTCGATGCAGCTCTGAGCCTCCCAAGGAGGGTTGTTTGGGTGATGGAGGCACCAAAACCCCTGAGGTGTCAGGCAGGTTCAGCTGCTGCAGGTCTGACAGTTGCCACCCCCTGGTCCCGAGGGGTTTGCAGCTGGGCCAGGGGGCTCAGCCCTTCCTGGCTCTTCCCTGTTATTGTTCTAAATTGACAAGCCCTTTGGATAAATGAATCGTCAGTGCTCTGCCTGTGCGAAAATCCATCCTTTAAAGAACAGTCTTGTTCGGCTGTGGGTTTATTCCTCATGTTGAAATTCCTGTCTTGTAGCCTGACAGATAGCACGGCTGTAATACAATATTCTGGGATTACAAATAAGCATTCAGCAAGTTTATTTATGCAACCGGAGTCAGAGGTGCTTTATAGCTTCATTTAAATATCTGGCAAATAGGCTTTTTTTTAAAAAAAAAATAGTGATTTATTGGCTTGTGGTAATAATAATACTCCTTTCAAAAGCTTCCATGTACGTTTTCAAATGTAGAGCAAGTCTTCAGCTGTTTTTATTAGTGAATATATAAGAAGTAATAATAAAAAGTGGGTTGATCACAAAGCGTGGTAATAAACACTGGCCAGAATGAATGTATCTTTGTTGCAAGCTGGAGTATTTGCATGTTGTTATGGCAGCAGTATCAAACGTGCTTAGGAGGGAAACTATTGTTTTAACATTCTTTATGTTAAATATGATTTGATGAAAATTAGCTCTTGCATAATGCTGCTTTCACCAAGGAAGTCAGTCCAAACTTAGGTGGACAAATAGTGGGGCCTTAATTGGTGCTGAAAAGGCATAATTGTCATTCAAGGTTGTTTTTTTTCCCTACTTCATTGCAGGTAGGTTCAGACACAGCCAAACTCTGGGTTTTTTTAATTTAAATAAAGATACCTTGTCAGGCTGCCTGTGCTTCAGCTGAAGTTCTGAGCCAGATAACGAGTAACCGTTGAAGTTAAATCAACTAACCGCGTAGATTTTTGGTTGCCAAACCTTTAGCCAGTAACGTTTGCTCCTTACAACGCGAAACGCTGCTTGGCTAACTGCAGGTAATAAATGGCTTAGTTTAAATGTGTGCTTAAATATTAATGTTCAAACAGACTTAATGCTGTGGCTGGCGTTTGTGTGCCCTGGCAATAAATCCTGCCTTCCAGTCCTTCCTACCACGCAGTGCTGACTGCTGCCCTTCATTCAGGAAGGGCCAATTTGAAGCGTTTGTGAAGTGAATTCCGCTCTCAGCGTTTTCTCGTCCTGCTGGTTTTGCGATGGCGTGTCACCTGGTAATACGGCAGGAGTGATTCTTCTCGCCTTTGCAAATAAGTTTTCATTTATTTCCAGAGCGTCGCTTTGCAGCGGGAGAGTAGATGTGAGCTGGCAGAGGTCAGCGACGCTGCTGGCTGGCACCGTTGTGCTTCTCACTGGTGCGCGTGGAGAGATCTGATGCTTAGTGTCAGTGAGGTAGGACTGTAAACCGAGTCCCACAAAGGACAAGTAGAAAAAGCAGAAAATAGCTCTGGTGCTGTGGAAGTGCTCCGTATGCCTCTTAAATATAAAATCTAGAAGGATGTATGATGTTTTCAAAAAGATATGGGGAGTAAGATATTCAAAAAGATATGGGGAGTAAGATACTGAAGCTTGGCTTTCTATCATGTGTTCCAGTCGCTGTGGGTTGCAGGTTTCTCTTAGCCAGCACTTTCACTTTTAAAGGCTGGGAAGACCTCTTTTAAAAAGCTTTTGCAGCCTCTTGGTTTGCAGCGCGTCTCAGAAATTCATTTTGCCCTCCATTTCAAAATACGGTGATTGCGACTTGTTTGCAAAAAATANTTTTGCTTTATAGTGGGTTTTTTTTTTTGGTTATATGGGGATTTGCGGGTTTTAGGTGTTTTGGTTTTTGGGGTTTTTTTTGTAGAAGGTAACATCCACCAATCTGCCAAGGATTAGTTAGACTGAGATATTCAAGGGCCCAACATTAAGAAGCATGAAACTTAAATTTACCCGTGGCTGTGTAATTCTGGGCCCCTTTTGGTGTGTTTTGATGCAGTGGTTGACTGCCGCGCCCCACTCCTGCTCCAGGGCTCTGCCTCCTGCTCTCCACAGGCTGGCTCACCCAGAGAGGCGGATGTTGTTATCTGGAATAGAGATCATTTATTTGGCTGTAGTTCAAATAGAAGTTATTTCAGAGCTTGCCTAGGTTTTGGGATGCTTGAATTTGAATCACTTGCGCGTCCCTTGCGATGCAGCGTGCCAGGGGAGTGGTGAATAGCAGGGGACGCGCAGAGAGATGGCACAGGCTGGGGACATTTCAGCAGGGGGTTTGGAGGTTTGCTACAGGTTAGGCTGGACTTATGACTCAGCACTGTCAGTGCTCCCCAAGTGGCAAACAGCCGCACTGCCCAGCGCAGGAGGAATTCCTCCCCAGCCCTGCAAGTTCCTGCCAAGGGGAAATGCTGTTTCCTCTTCCCGCTGGGTGATTTTTTTGCACCTGCACGTATGCAATGTCAACGTGTGGCTTTGCCTTCTGCAAAGGGGACGGGGTTAAACCATCGCAGCCAACGCTCTCCAGTCCTGATANTCTTTATGTTAAATATGATTTGATGAAAATTAGCTCTTGAATAATGCTGCTTTCACCAAGGAAGTCAGTCCAAACTTAGGTGGACAAATAGTGGGGCCTTAATTGGTGCTGAAAAGGCATAATTGTCATTCAAGGTTGTTTTTTTTCCCTACTTCATTGCAGGTAGGTTCAGACACAGCCAAACTCTGGGTTTTTTTAATTTAAATAAAGATACCTTGTCAGGCTGCCTGTGCTTCAGCTGAAGTTCTGAGCCAGATAACGAGTAACCGTTGAAGTTAAATCAACTAACCGCGTAGATTTTTGGTTGCCAAACCTTTAGCCAGTAACGTTTGCTCCTTACAACGCGAAACGCTGCTTGGCTAACTGCAGGTAATAAATGGCTTAGTTTAAATGTGTGCTTAAATATTAATGTTCAAACAGACTTAATGCTGTGGCTGGCGTTCGTATGCCCTGGCAATAAATCCTGCCTTCCAGTCCTTCCTACCACGCAGTGCTGACTGCTGCCCTTCATTCAGGAAGGGCCAATTTGAAGCGTTTGTGAAGTGAATTCCGCTCTCAGCGTTTTCTCGTCCTGCTGGTTTTGCGATGGCGTGTCACCTGGTAATACGGCAGGAGTGATTCTTCTCGCCTTTGCAAATAAGTTTTCATTTATTTCCAGAGCGTCGCTTTGCAGCGGGAGAGTAGATGTGAGCTGGCAGAGGTCAGCGACGCTGCTGGCTGGCACCGTTGTGCTTCTCACTGGTGCGCGTGGAGAGATCTGATGCTTAGTGTCAGTGAGGTAGGACTGTAAACCGAGTCCCACAAAGGACAAGTAGAAAAAGCAGAAAATAGCTCTGGTGCTGTGGAAGTGCTCCGTATGCCTCTTAAATATAAAATCTAGAAGGATGTATGATGTTTTCAAAAAGATATGGGGAGTAAGATATTCAAAAAGATATGGGGAGTAAGATACTGAAGCTTGGCTTTCTATCATGTGTTCCAGTCGCTGTGGGTTGCAGGTTTCTCTTAGCCAGCACTTTCACTTTTAAAGGCTGGGAAGACCTCTTTTAAAAAGCTTTTGCAGCCTCTTGGTTTGCAGCGCGTCTCAGAAATTCATTTTGCCCTCCATTTCAAAATACGGTGATTGCGACTTGTTTGCAAAAAATATCAAAGGAGTTTTTCGTGCTGGATTTTTTTTTTTCGCAGCATGTGAACATGAGCAGGGGTTGTCTTTCCTCCCTGCCGCACATCTCCTACACCACGGCACATGCTCCAAAATAGCATCAGCGTGTGCTGGGCTGAAATGCAGCTGTGAAGAGTGGGAGGCACAACGTGCTCCTCTGCCCACCCCTGTGGGGCTGGAGGTGCCTGTTTCTGTGCCCTGGGCTTTGGTGCCACCTGAAATAGGAGCTTTACTGTCTTACCGGTGGCTTCGGCTTCTGGGTTGGTGTTAGACTTGTAGCCTAGGTGAGAAATCATTGAATGTATTGTTCAAACTTCATTGGTAATAAATGGTGAAAGAGGCAGTTGTTACTCATGACAACCTTTCCATTTGTTTCCTTTTTCCTCCTTGGTGGGTTTTTTTTTTTTTTGGTTTTAGGGGGATTTGGGGGTTTTANCCAGGGCTCTGCCTCCTGCTCTCCACAGGCTGGCTCACCCAGAGAGGCGGATGTTGTTATCTGGAATAGAGATCATTTATTTGGCTGTAGTTCAAATAGAAGTTATTTCAGAGCTTGCCTAGGTTTTGGGATGCTTGAATTTGAATCACTTGCGCGTCCCTTGCGATGCAGCGTGCCAGGGGAGTGGTGAATAGCAGGGGACGCGCAGAGAGATGGCACAGGCTGGGGACATTTCAGCAGGGGGTTTGGAGGTTTGCTACAGGTTAGGCTGGACTTATGACTCAGCACTGTCAGTGCTCCCCAAGTGGCAAACAGCCGCACTGCCCAGCGCAGGAGGAATTCCTCCCCAGCCCTGCAAGTTCCTGCCAAGGGGAAATGCTGTTTCCTCTTCCCGCTGGGTGATTTTTTTGCACCTGCACGTATGCAATGTCAACGTGTGGCTTTGCCTTCTGCAAAGGGGACGGGGTTAAACCATCGCAGCCAACGCTCTCCAGTCCTGATAGTTGGGATTCAGCCCTGGCCTGAGCTCTCACAGTGTGGTTCCCAAGCTGTCACCTGCCGCTGGCTCAAGCAAGTCCTGTGGGTGTATCCGAGCTGTGGTCCCAGGTGTGGCTCTGCTCCTCTGTATGTGTTTAGTCCAACAGGATCTCCAGTGCTGTGAGAGAAGTATTTTGTTATTTAGCCACAGTCCCGTGCAGCTTGTATAACCTGCGTGACCGTGGGTAGGTGGATGCTGCTCACAAATAAGGTGGTTTGAGCTCTGCCAGGTCAGTCTATGTAAACTATAGCCAGATCTGTGCATTGCAGTGTAGATGTGCAAAAAAACCACCTGTATCCAAGGTGGGATCCNATTCTTCACAGAAATGGTCATTAGGCAATGGAACAGGCTGCCCAGGGAGGTGGTTGACTCGCCTTCCCTGGAGGTATTTAAGGTGTGGGTGGATGAGGTACTGAGGGACATGGGTTAGAGATTGGTGGGAGTGGTTGGACTCGATGATCTGGTGGGTTTCTTCCAACCTGGTGATTCTGTGATTCTATGAACATCCCATTCTGATCAGGCACCAGGCTGAGGCTCTTCAGGCCAACAGTTCAGTAATGTCAGGGACGTGGGATCAGTCTTTACTGAACCTGCAGTTGTCAAGTCTCAGAAGAAAGGTTAAAGGACTTAGTTGGACATTGGCACCGAACTGTGTAATTCCATCTCCATCCCTATCGTGATCTGTCTGTAAGGACCGAAGTGCTCCTGCAGGGAGGGTGTTGAGCGATTTGACTCTGCTCGTTCTGTTCTGTATTGAATGAACAGGGATTTCTACTCATTGCCACTGGAAAAGGCTGCGTTCAGGAATGTAAAATAGTGACAGAGTTGTGAGAAGTTGCCTATTTAGTATAATTAATCTGCATCTTTTAAGCTGAAAATTTACATGCTGTTTTCTTTACACTCTTAGAGCCCTCCTGGTATTCACAGCTTCCTGGCAGTCGTTACTAAGATTTCTTTGCCGTTTGAAGTGCACCGTGTCTGTGGCCATCTACTTTTCTGCAGAAAGATGTACCAGTCCGTGCCTCCCTTTGTCTAGCCTGTTTCCTAGTAAAATCACTGCATTAGATACGAGTAAACCTTCACAACTCTCTACATGTTTAAATTAGATTATCGAGTTGTATGCTTAAAAAGAGGACATGATATTTAAATATTGTCCTGAGGGAACATGGTTTAGTGTTTGATAGGAATGGTTGGACTCGATCCGATGGGTCTCTTCCAACCTGGTGATTCTATGATTCTAAATAACAGGCTTCCTAAATCTAAACAAACCTAAGCATGTAGCCCAACTATCCAACAAAATTACTTATTTCCTGGTGACACTTAAGTGTTTGCAGTTTGCGTTGTTCTCTTTGTTCTTGCAACTTACCTAAAGTCAAAGAATATTGTAACTATTAAGCATTCATTATAGTTGTACAGACTTGCTGCACCTTACTGAGTTATTGTAATTTCATGTGCACCAGTAATTTTATAATTACTTCATCCCTTCCTGTAGGCTTTTAAATTCACTTTAAACGAATTGTGTTTGGAGGAGGAGAACTGGAGACAAGCAAGGTGCATTGTACATGTCTTGTGACACATCTCATTTTTCGAAAGGCAGAATAAATTGAAGATAGTGCTTCTCTTGATCTTCCTTAATCTGGTGTCCTGTACACTAGAGACATGATGCGAACACGCTATGCTGGAAAAAAGAGGGAGGAATTGCACGTGTAGGAGCTAACAGAAATTTGTGACTTTGACTCAGATGGTTAGAAAGCCAAATAACAATTAGTTGAGATGTGTGAAGCAGTCAAGGAGGGTTAGTTGCATTTTCCGTTGAATTTAATTAATGTATTTGTGTCTACCAAGACTATTCCCAAAAGTCTTGCAGTCTGCCTCAAGGCATTGGCCAACGGGATTTATGGGTTAAGGGCTTTTGAGTAATTTTGCACTGCAGAGATTTTAAGAATTGCGGTTGAGTAATAAGCATTAATGGGATCGAAGTGTTACTATTTCAAGGCAGGTCCTAATGCAGTGATAAAATCTGCATGATCAACTGCTATTTGCTGTTACCTCCCTTTGTTCTGTGGGGTCTTATGGTTTTAATGTGATTATCTGCTTGCTTTTATTGTAAGGGGTGGGACACGTACATTCATTTCTTTCCACTCCCTGGGAATCTCTTGTTTGAGCATCATTTTCAGCTGCCTTTGAGCTATAGAACCATTGCAGGGGGAGGTGAAAAACTAAGTTGGTTATTTAAGGTTCATCGGGGTGGACTGACCCCTGTCTGGTTTGGTTGATGGGATGTGTCTGCTGTTCATCACTTCAGAAAATGTCTGATAAAATATATTGAAAACACACTCGTAAACATAAGGTAAGGGGGGCTGCCCTCAGTCCTAGGAGCACAGCTGTCGCTTCAAAATGAAGATGGATAATGTATCATAGTGGGTGCAGGTTCACACAGGTGCTTAACAGTAAATTGTATTTACCAGCTGCTACCCTGCATGCCATGTGTGATGTCTTATCACCCATGAAAGGGATAGGGAGTTAAAATTTGCACAGGAGTTTCTGGTATTCTCATTAGAAATGAAATGATTGCCTTTTTTCCCCCTCATTTCACAGGTTTTATAAATTAAAAAACTTATCGGTAGTCATGCAGTGTTTTATTTCTTTTCAAATGATAAAATAGTTTAGCCAGCTTTGAATACAAGGCCAAATTTTGTTTAATTGGGCTCTAATTTGGAATCGGGTTTGTAAAACTTGGAGTACAAACCTTTAAATAGATCGCTGGATCTGTTTTGAAACTCAGCTGGGAAAAAAAGGCATCATCACCATAGCAAATGATCCAACTTTATGAGCTAAGGTCAGCTTACATCTATGAACAAACAATTTTTTAAGAAGCTTAATTTGTTGTATGCACCCAGCTCTGGAAGGTATCCGTCGCATCAAAGGAGTTTTCAATCAAATAAGAAACTTCTACATGTGCTGTAATGAATTTTTTTTTTAAAACAAAACTGGATGACTGAGGGTTTGTCTTGTTTCTTGCTTTTTGAGTGCCTCTAAACATTGCCTCCTGCCAAGCCGGAGACAATGCAGGAATCAAATGACCCTTGCTAATTCTGCCCACATCTTGCAGTCACACTCATTTTCTACTATCTTGTTACCATATTGGACTTATGTTTGTTCCCTGCAGGGAACAACTAATAACTACTGAATGCATTTCATAGCTGGTACAATAACAGCCTTTTTCCTTCTTCTGTCAGTGTAGTTGCTTGGCTTTGGAAGCTTTGTTGATGATATTTGTAACAGTTTTGTTTTGTGGTAACAGCTGTTGTCTCAGACTTGAATTTAATCTTTTTATTTGTAGTGGATGTGACCTTTAACATTTCCACTGTGCTCCTGAAAGCCTTTTTTTTTTCCCCCCTCCAAGTAGATGCCTATTTCAGTGAGAATCTGATTAGGTGAGGAACTGTTTCCCAGTTAGACCTTTTTCCTGTCACTTGGGGACTGACACTGGTGTGATGGTTCTGCCACAAATAACATTGACGCTTCCTTTCATTGTCTTCCCATCTGATGACCCTAGGCAGAAAGGAAGCCTCTTTTATATACATGCATCAATATTTAAATACCAGTTTATGTAAACTACGGGCTACTCATGCCAAGGCTCTTCCTTTGGTGTTTGACCCAAAATTTATTTAACTCCTAGATCCATCCATCCATGCTTTGTAGGCTGATGTGGCTATAGAGATGTATCGGATGCTTTCAGATGTGTCTGGGATGCTGTTGAATGTAAAACTTGGCCTGCTAGGCAACCTCTCCTGCAGAGGGATTTGTGTCCCCAGCCGGGAACAGCTGTTACACTCTTGCTGTCATTGAAGATGTATGCAAAGTGAATCACCCTTGCCATGTTTAATTCAGCGTGGGACTAAAATGCACACGGATTGAAGTGATTGAGCATTTACACTAGCAAGACAATCCAGACTGAGAGTTGACTGAGTCCATCCTTTCTGAAATGTGGCTGTTCTGAAAATTGCTTGCTTCAACCATAATTCTTCTGGCCCGAAAAGCATCTGTACAGCCTGGGTACTGCTGCTGCCTGCAGTGCTTTATCCCACATTATTATAAATACTTTATGAAAATAATCTCTTTACTAAACTACTTTAGTGTCTGGCTCTCTGAGCTGGAAACGAAGTCACTCATACCATGGTGTTATGGATTAAAGATTTTATCGTTCTAAATTTAATCCTGTTTTCTTGGTTGGTTACCGCGAGAGGTGGAAAAAATAGAGAAGGGGGAGGTTTGCCTGGTGATCTAGTTACAATGCAAATTCCAAAATCCTGTAGGTGTGCTGCTCGATGTGGAGCCAAATCTTATGTTTTTGCAAACAAGTTTAAAGACCTAATTCAAGTTAGTTGTGCTTGTAGAAAGCATGGCAAATGACTCTGTAATTCTTTAATAAAAAAAAAATTGCACTGTTTTGTTTTTCCCATGAATGCTCCTTTTCATCTAACCAGTTATTTCATCCTCACTGGTGCTTCTAATGTTTCTCACAAGCATGAGTCCAGCCCTCCCTGTGCAGGTTCATGTTTGGTGCTGCTGTTGCCTGTTTACTTTTGCAACTGCTGCTTCTTGTATTGCATGAATTAACAATATATTTTTCATCTTTGCAAAATAGTTGTGTGCACAATTTCCTCTGGTTTGCACTGTCTGCTTTTCTCCCTTTCCTACATTTGTACCTGACTAGGAGCAAGGGTGAATGGCAGTAAGATTGGTTTTTTCCTTTTTTTTTTTTTAATGACTGATTTTACCCTGTGCTTACTGCATCGTACGGTGGTGCAGATAACGCTTGGAGGAGCTTAGGTTTGGAGAATGCAGCCTCACATTTCTGTATTATTCTATACCTCATGGTATAAGCTGTCAGCTTTTTATTTCCTTATTAAGTTGTCTCACTGCCTCTGACTAAATTTCTGATCTGGGTTTGGCTTGGTGGGGTTTTTTTTTCCTTTTTTCTTTGATTCTGAAAGCACAGTTAAAAGGCTAGTTTTCAAGTGATTCCCAGAATTGTATCTTGCTAAATTCAGCATTCCTTCCTTATTTGTAGCTATAATTAGCTTCTTACTGCCTATTTAACTTTTTTTTTTAACTTACTAGAAAAGCAGCTACTGATTATGCATCGCAAAATCTCTAATTTTCCCTTTTTCTTCTGGTATTTGCATTTTATGCATAGTTTTGTACTTAAAATGTTTTCTCAGTCGCTATTTCAGTTACACGTTGAATTTATCTACTTGAGGGATATATATATGAGCATAAAATTAGAGTGGTTGGGTTGCTGCTGCCCTACTATTCTAGCGTGCATCTGAAATGGAAATTAGACCATAGAATCACCAGGTTGGAAGAGACCCACCGGATCATCAAGTCCAACCATTCCCCTCTAAACCATGTCCCTCAGCACCTCATCCACCTGCACCTTAAACANTTCCTCTTGTTCTCCAGCCCCCTCACCAACTTCGTTGCTCTTCTCTGCGCTCACTCCAGAGCCTCAACATCCTTCTTGTGGTGAGGGGCCCAGAAGTGAACACAGGATTCCATGAAAAATTACTTCACGAGACTACAGGAAAAAACATGGTTTGGGATGATACAAATCACAATGCTTCTTCCAGGGGGCTGAATTCAGCTCTGTCAGTGCCCACCCAGCAGCCCCCATGAATGAGGTTCTGACCATGTAGAAGAAGCAAGTGTCTTATTACAAGTAGGTCTTGCTATATTGTGCTTATTGCAGGAGATGTAGCAACTCTTCCACTATGAAAAGAGGCTACGCCACTATGAGCTGTTTTCATATCTGGAAAGAGTTGGTACATGTGATATTTGAGAGTGGAACGAACAAAGAAATAAGATATACTTGGCACTTGGTTCTAAAAGGATATGAAAGCACAGTTGAAACAGAGATATACCTCTAAGAGCTAGCCAGCTCTGCTATCAGCCTCTTGTTTATACAGTTGTGTGTAGAAAACTGCCTTAAGTTTGGGATGTAGAGAAAATTTTCTTACTAAATAATGCTGTAAGTAATGTTTGCGCCTAATAAAACTCTGAAGAGAAGAGTTGGGAAAAACAAATCTCGCTGGTACCCAAATTATTTGAAGGACGTGTTCTTACATTCCTCTTGGCAGCCTTATGTGTGGCCTCACAGTTCCTACAACTGTGAAGTCAAACTGTTAATGATCCTCTGAGGAATAAAAGGTGACAAAAATGGCATGCTAATAGAAACCTTGAAATAGATGCCTTCAGTCTCATTTTTGTTTTTTCTCATTTTTTTCCCCATTAAGCCTGAGGCGTGCTATGGCTAAAATAGTTTGTGCCAAGATAGGCCAGAGAAGGACACCGATTAATCCATCGAAATGGGATCATTTACTGCAAACCTTGTTTTAACTTTGGCATCTGGATCACGTCGTTTTGTTGGGTTCTTAGCATCATCTCTTTTAAAAATATTACTCCACTGCGTCAGCTATTGCATGGGAGGATTTGGATGGCACTTCTGGTTTTGTAATAGGTTTTTCATCAAGGCGTCTACTGCTTGGCACAGCAGGAGTGGAAATGACCACTTCCCTCCTATCACTTTGCTTCAGGGGCTGCTCTTTCAGGTGAGGACAGTCGTGGTAAGACTAAAGAAATCAATTCCACAGGGTGATGTTTTCTAACTATGTGTATTTTCAATCCTAGCTGAGTTTGAAAGGCTCACAAGTGGTTTACGTGAGGACTAGGAGAAGCCGAAGCTTTTCTTAAAAATAATTACCAAATTTGGGGTTGCTGGATCCTCTCTGTGAGTTCCTTGTGAAATCAGATGTTTATGCAACACAGGCACTTCTTGTTTCTCATTCTTCGACTTCTTTGATTTCAAAAGTTGAGGATGCTCACTTAATTATGAATGTCTCCAGAGCCAGATGATGATGATGATTAAAACTTGACTTACAGTACTTTTAAAAACACTAATCCTCACAAGATGCTCTGTAATTAGGTAAGTGTTCTCATGACTTCACGGTGAGGAAAACTGTAAGGGTCCAAACCTGCTTCTGTTTTGGAGTTGCTGTCGACTCTTAAGGCTCTTAATAGCAGAAGATCAAGCCCTGAAGTGATTTGTCTGAAGACAAGTAAGATGGTGGGAGAGGTTGATTGGATCTTGGGTGTTCTTGATTCACTGGCACCTGGCTGATAGCTCAAGATATCTTGCTTGACATTTCAGCTTTTTTCATTTTGCTGTTTATCTTCAAAGGTCATCATCTTAAATATGTAACATTAAACAGAAGTGTGCAGTAAGTCAAGTTCCACACCTGTTATTGAGCCCTCTTGCTCATTGCTAGTGTTTTTATGTCGACTGATAGACGTCCCTCCAAAAGTGGCATGGAAGAAATTCTAGAATTAAGATGAAATCACTTGATACTGTCAGAGACATAGTAAAGGAGCTGAGACACAACTCAGGTATGATGATAAGAAAAGTTGTAAGTGGAAATGCTGAAATAGTTAGATGGAGACATAGTTGTGTTCTTGGGGGTGGGTTTTTTATTGTCAATTATGCTAATAGGCTCACACTTAGGGCTCTGTGGTAGGTTTGTGTGTGCCAGAGCAGGACAAGATCCATCCTCTGTGTGAGGGGCTGACCAAGTTGATGGGCAAGTGTTTCATGCCATGGGAACAGGAGCCAGCGTGTTGTGTGTGATGGGAAAGGGAGCCTTAAGTGTCACATTTAGAGTCATTGTGGCTCTTAGACTGGATGAGTCACTGTTCGTGTGACATCTGCTAGTCAGGGCACATCGCTGTGTAGGATTTGGGCTCTTGAGAATAGCCACAAAACAATTCAAGTTTCTTTTCTGCTGCTCTCCACCATCCCCCTTATTAAAGATTCCTTGGTTACCTTTCCATGGCTGATTAATAAGTCAAGTGATTAATGACTTTCATCTGACACATAGATGGGATTAAACCGTGGTGAAATATGTCCTTCCCCTCCCATTGTTGCATTTTGCTGCTTTCCACAAGGGAGCTACAAGAGGTGCTGTATCCCCAGAAGTTCTGCTTGTGTTTCTGCCTGTTTCTAATTACCTTGCCTTCAGATGTGTCTGTGGTGCTGAGCTGGAGTGGCAAAAATTGTTTATGGAAGGCTGATGAAAGTGCATCTCAGACATTCTAGGAGTAACACAGGCAGCTTGATGAGAATTTATTCTTAGTCTTGTTGATCAGTGGTAACTGTGATTGTATCAACTGCTCCTGCAGTACTTTTTGCACTTTTTTTTTTTTTTAGGGGATGCCTGGCTTTAAACAGACAAGAACTTGCATTAGTTTTAAGCACAAACAAAAAATAGGCATGTGCTGTAATTACTTAGAACTATGCTAACAGTACAAGTTCGACTGCAGCGTGTCTGTTTAGCTGTGCTAGCTTGAACCTGCTAAATATGGGACCTTGTTGCCATAATTTGGCAGAATGCTGTGCAGAAAGATGCAGCTTCCCTGGCGTCTGAGTACTGCTTGATCTGGCAGGGAACCAGTTCTCCTTTTTCCTCATCCCCGCTGCCCCTTCCCTCACTCCCCGTCTCATAAGTGGATTAATTTTCAGTCCTGGTAGTTCCCTTGCTCAGCTTTAAGTGCAACCAGATGAACTCTCCAAGCATTTGGAGGAGATGAGGGGTCAAACCACCTCCCCTTTCAGCAGGGGGACAGACTGATGCAGGAATAAAGCAGCCCAATTAATGCATGTAGTTAATTATAAAGCTATAGTAGTATTTGCACTTAAAAATCTGCAAAGGTCTGTGCCCGTATGGTTTGAATGTTCCTGCAGTACTTCTACTGATACTTGCTCTAGCTTCTTTCAGATCCAAACTGTGCTATAACAGTGGTCTTGCTGCTCTGAATATACACGTGTGTGAGGATTGTTTGGTTTGGTTAAGGTGAGAATAATCATATTAAGATTCATTACAAATGATGTAGCTGTATAACACCCTTACTGTGAGTAGGGAGCGGCAAGAATCTTAAAGCAAGTGATGTGCCGATCAAAAAGTTATCAGCCTGGATTTGCTGGTGCAATTATGGGCAATTTTTATTGCGATGAGAGTTATTTAAAATTAAAATGGAGTTGACATAATGTTCTTTTGACCTAATTCTCAGCCTTTTGTATTGTTACTGAAATGATCTGGGATATTGTAATGCAGTGCACTGCAGAATGGAATGCTTAGGAGAGATTGATACAGCGCTGGTGTTTGAATAGGAAATGGAGCATGGCAATTTCTAAGATAATGCGGTGATCTTCAAATGGGAAGGGTTGTATGTGGTGCTCCTGGGTGGAAAGGCACCGCTGGAGTTTGAAACTAACCCTGCTGAAAAGTGACCCTACAAAAAACCATGATACCTCTTGCTGTTATTGCATGAGTGTAGGAGGTGATCTTTTCTGTTCTTTGAGTAGTACTGGTAGTTTACATGTCTCTAGATGCCCAGTTTGCATTAACATGAGTAGACTTTATTCCAACTGGTAGGAAAAAGGCATCAAGCTCTTGTGGAATATTCCAAACTTTCACCACCAAATTCAGTTTACTACCTTCTTCCCTCTAGACAGCTCACTCCCATTACAACCCTATATCAGATGATGCATGTGCAGACCCTGAGTTTCCCATGACTTTGTCCTCAGGATGACACCCGTGGCATTTTTCTCATGAACTTTTAAAACATAGGTGGAAAAATAGTTCCTTCTTGGCTTCTTTAACAAGCGTGAATTGTGATTTGGAAAGCAACCTGCCTTAATACATTTCACTTACCCAGAAATATAAAGAGCAATCAAAAATACTTTTCTCAGTTTTGAGTGTTGTGAAATAAGTGTTGTGGTTTTTAAGAGTGTGGTTTCTGTTTAGACACACAGTAAGAGTTTGTCTGCACTTCAGGCTCTGCTTGTTGTTTTTAGCCCAAGTACCATCCAGGCACACCAGTAGTTCTTACTGCCAATCTTACGAGTGTAGGTATTATCCAGGTGTCACACATACCTGTATCAATAGTCCATCCACTTGCAGTAAGGGCTAAAGAAATCATATAGAATCATAGAATCACCAGGTTGGAAGAGACCCACCGGATCATCGAGTCCAACCATTCCCATCAATCTCTAACCTAATGTCCCTCAGCACCTCATCCACCCGCATCTTAAACACCTCCAGGGAAGGCGAGGTGGGCCTAAAACTGGAGACAACCTAAAATTTGTGACTTTTAGCCTAAAGCTGGTGGGGTTTGGCTTGAAATTGGTGCCTTTTGGCCTAATGTGAGTGATGTTCTGCCCAAAATCACAACTTCTTCCCACAAAATCGCAGCTTTTGGTCTCATCTATGATATTCTTCCCAAAATCATGACTTTGGGCCTAACACAGGCAACTTTGGGCCTAAAATTCAGGACTACCTAAATTTTCTGAATTTTGGCCTAAAAATAATGATTTGGGATTTGAAATTGGTGCTTTTTGACCTAATATCAGTGATATTCTGCCCCAAGTCACTACTTTTGACCACCAAATCATGATTTTTTTTACCTAATATCAGTGATATTCTGCCCCAAGTCACTACTTTTGACCACCAAATCATGATTTTTTTTACCTAATATCAGTGATATTCTGCCCCAAGTCACTACTTTTGACCACCAAATCATGATTTTTTTTACCTAATATCAGTGATAATTCTGCCCAAGATCACAACTTTGGGCCTAAAACGTGCGACTTTGGGCCTAAAACGTGCAACTATGGGCCTAAAATTCAAGACAGCCTAAATTTTCTGACTTTTGATGTAAAAATGATGATTTTGGGCTTGAAATTGACCTAATATCAGTTATATTCTGCCCCAAATCACAACTTTTGACCACAAAATGTAGAGCATTTTATCTTTCCCTATCTGTTGGTGTGATTCCAGAATTCTTACTGGCTTATGTTGAAAAATGAAGCTCCGGGGTAGGTGTCTCATACGACTGCTCGTAGCCAAGCCAGCCTGACCTGCAGTGCACAGATATGGATGTTAGAAAGGAAAGGTGTGTCTCCAGTACAGAATTAGCTTGTGTTTATCCTGGGATCAGTTCCTGCACGTACCCCAGCCTCCCTTAAAAACATCTAACCTGGCCTGTAGTAATCTGGGAACAGGCTCTCAAGGTTCCCTGGCCTTGATTTTAAAAGGCAGGTTAACCAAGCTGATGATATTGCACTACCGTGCCCTAATTACCCCCGAGTAATACTCAGTTGTTAATTTCTTTTTTCCTACACTTCAAAACACCTATAATGGCACTTTAACCCTGCATTTGCTGTGTTTTCCTTTGCGGTGGTATCTTAGTGGCAGTGCCATAAGGAGGGTGCTTGCACACAAGTTTGCTGAAGACATCGGCCTTCTAGTCCAGTTGTGCTGGCTGACGTGCAAAACCTGGAATCTGGGGAAAATGCATCAAAAGAAACCATTTAATGTTTGGCAGACAGAAAAGAAGAGGAAGTGTCAAGCAGGCAAGAGGGAATGAGTTTGCTCTGCTGACAGGTTTTGCTGCCGAATAGTTTGGTGTGATCTATGTTAGCAGTAACTAACTCCATTTGGAAGTTATTGTACACACAGAATTATTGTCGTATTACTGTTACAAACAGCAGCTCCGTGCTGGGGTGCACAAATCCACATGCATTCATGGATCAGCCAAGTGAAAACATGGTATTTCCCGCAGGAAATCTGTCCCAGCGTGCAGACAAGTAAAACACTATTGAGGATGCAGCTGCAGCTTTAGGGCTTTGTGCAGACAACCCTCCTTCTAGGCAGGAATAGCTCAAGCTCAGATTTTTTAGTGAAGGCACATCCTTCGTGCTTAGGCATCACGTAATTCCTTCTGAAATGTTAGACTTCTCCCAGCTAGAGCTTTCTTGAAGATGTGCTACTGTCTTTGTGTCTAGATGTCTGCTGGAGTTTTCTGATAGTTGGGCTTATTTAACTTAACAACTTGTAGCTGCTTCATGCAGTTATTTTCCATGAGACTTAGTCTCTCTGCATGTGGAAGAGAGAAAAAACTTGTCAGCTGTGTTTCATCCTCTTTCACATCTCAGTGTTTCACTGGGTACCAGTTTAGAGAAATGTTGGTCGTAAGATCTGAAAATTCTATTGCTTCAATTTTTTTGCTACCAGGTTGTGTTGTAATTGGAAGCTGGGCTTGTTCCCAGCGCAGGCAGGACTGATGCTGCATTGTTGTCTGCTTGAGGGTTTTTGTGTGCGTGATTGGTTTGGGTTTTTTTTTCCTCTTCTAATTACTTAAAACTAATTGGATCAAGGATAAAGGTTGCAGGACTGTAATACTTTTACAACTGTATTAAATATCATCTTAAGAGACAAATTTGCCTGATAAGTAAGTAGAAAGGGAAGCAAACAAATTATTTAAAGCCAACCATGATGCAGGGGGAGGATGGTGGAATGTTGTCTCCTAGTATTTTTATCATCATTAACCCTTTCTGAATTTTAGGGCTGTCATTTCTTCAAGTAAACGTTGAATGCTTTTTCTTTGATCGATTTGCTTTTACTTCTGAGGGCAGATGAAGATACTTGGCTATCAAATTAATTACTTTTACACAAAAGACAGTTGATCAATGTGTGATTATATTTCTTTTAATTTTACTTCTTTAGTGTCTGAGCAAGCACTGCAGTTGTGTGCTACCTGTTTGATTTATCAGCTCTTTTAGAAAATCAGTAACTGCCTTTTGTCTGACCTGAGGGATTTTAGCTGTTTCAACAAGGTAGTGAGCCTGTGAGACACTGATTGGCCTGCACTTGGTGTTGCTTTGCTAATCTTTGCCACTGCTCTCAGTGTCCAAGAATTTTCCTATTTCCATATGGTTATTTCCTGTCTTGGGTGCGGTTGGCTATTTTATGAAGATTTCTGCTGGTTTATCTTTTCAAGTAGCCAAGAGAATTATTTAGGGGGTGGGAAAAAAATAGACTTGGGAGGAAGAGGGGATGCACACTGAATGCTTATCTTGCTGCTTCTGGTGTGGCATTTCTGAATGCCTGGTGNGGTAGTTGTAGAGAGCAATAAGGATCCTCCCAGCTTGCATGTGCAGATGGATCTGGAGTAGCCACTTATATCATCCCCTTTCTAATTAATGCGCTGTACTCCCCTATTTATCATCTATAACACAGGTGCATATGGTGTCTCTCCGTACAGCTGGGGTTACTGGGATTCAGCAGTTAGAAGGCAGCAGCTATCCTACAGCAGAGAACTTGGCACCACCTGAATGCCATGTTGTTAGGTTGGCACCGTGGATAAATTATTTCCCCCTCTTTGTTTTGCTGTTAATGATCAACCTCAGCTGTTGTGCAGGGAGTGTTGGAGCATGCTGGATGTCAGAACACACAGAGGCCTCACAGCATCCTCAGCTTTGTGTGCACCATTATCTGTACGTGCCGTAGATGGGAAATGAACATCTAATTGCTTTATAAGATTTGCGAGCGGAGATTTAGAGCCCGCTTTTAGCCTCCGCTTGGAAGCGTTTTCTGTGTGATTTTTAAACGGCTTTTGCTTTCCTCCTCAGGTCCTTTCACAGACGTGGTCACTACAAACCTGAAACTCGGCAATCCTACAGACAGAAATGTGTGCTTCAAAGTTAAGACCACAGCACCACGTAGATACTGTGTAAGGCCTAACAGCGGAATTATTGATGCAGGAACATCAATTAATGTTTCTGGTAAGTCATTCAAGCAGGTTTGGGTGATTGAAAATAGCTTCGTCTAATCAATTATGTCTTGGAATGCTTTGCAATCTGGAAGTATTTTGTTGAGTGTTTGTAAAAGGTTGTGATTTCATGGAGAAGTAGTTGTTTTATATGGGTTTTTTACTTCACTTATTCCTGATCTAACAGTAGTAGATTTGGCTTTGCGTCTTGTTTGGAGAGGGAGGGGAATGCATGAATTATTTATATGGTTTGAGAACAGTCTTGACCAGCCTGTCCAAACCAGCCCTGCCCTCCCTGTGGGATTATTTTTGTAGTTAGTGTTTTTGCCAGCTTAACGCCCTGAACTAGCTCACCGCAGGGTCAGACAAGTGCTTGGACGGGCTTGTTGAGGTAACAATAAAACTGAGCGGACTGCAGTCACACTGGTTTAGGCTGTTGCTGAACTTCCTGATATAACCAGTAATGAAAACATTTCTTTCCAAGCCGCGCTTGTTTTGTATTGAAGGTGCAATGTTTTGGTGTTAGAAATGTCCAGCAACTAAATCTTTGCTGTTCCATGGGAAAAATAAGTGATTTTCTCTGCTCAGTCAGTAGCTCTTAACTGCCTAAATGTGCTAATAGAAGAGCAAAGAAGAGTCTTGGAAAGCAGAAAGAGCTGGGTGTTTCCCATAAACAGAATGTCTATTTATGATTAACTTGCTGGTGATACACGATTAAAAGTTATATATTTTATCAATGACTTCTCCAGTCTGTGTTTTTAATAAATAATTCTGTCAAAGCATGTAGCAGTGGGAGACTGCATGAATGAAATCTAACATTTTAATTAAGAAAATGATTTTTATGAACAAGCAGATATGTTTTACTACTTTTAATAAATTTTAATATTGGCACAATAAGGAAACCTAATTACTGATAGGTTATATTATTTGCCGCTCATCTTTTCTGGCCTGGAACAAGAAGAAAATTGGGATCTAAAATTACTGCTTTTTACTTGAAAAAAAATCAAAATGTGAAAATCAAGGCTTCACTTTTTAACTTAATAAAATGTAAAATATTTAAGCACGTCGCCCTTGGAGAGCTTGCTTCAACAAAATAAAAATTGATCCCCAGAATACTTTGAACTGTAACATGAACAGACTCTAATCCTGTAAGTCTTCTTGTGCATGCCCGCGTTTGCACACTCATTGATCTGTTGTCTTTGGGATTTCTATTGTGTCAAATTGAGCGTGAATGCGATTGCAGAATCGTGCCTCGGCTGCAGCTGAGCTCTGGGGAATGTCACAGTGAGGAGACAACCAGAGCAGTGTGGTAGCTACAGGTGGGGCAGGCAGAGTGCTCGTGCTTCAGGAGAAGGCTTACACCTATCCAGTAAGCTCTGCAATGACTAATATGTAAATTAAAGCTCTCTCTAGAGAGAAATTGAGATTTTTTTAAAGCTCGGGACAATTCCAAAGTAAAGCTGTCTGTCATCTATACTAGCTGCAGGCAAGCATATTAAATGCATAGAAATCAATGAAGTGATAATGAAAATTAGCATGGTTTCTAGCTACAAATTATCTTCATGCTATAAAGATGTGGATTCTTTTCATCTTTCAGATGAACTTTAAGAATTAAAAGCCTGTTTCCTTTACTGGCACATACCATGCTTTTTTAAATGTTGTCTTGATCTCAACATGGAGTATTTTCCTAAACTTCAGCTTTCGGGACCCTTTGCTCTTCCTTGAGCAGGTTATGGTATAGGCGGGTGTTCTATGAACTCTTCTGTGTCTTCACTTGTGTTTCCAACCTGACTCTTGCCAGCAGGTACCAGATAGACTATGAATTAGGTCCAGGACTTAATTAAAAGCATCCCATTATGAGGTTGCTGTGCTAACCCTAAGCTGTGCTTTGCTCTTGCTTACATTAAAGAATATCCCTTTTCTGATCACTTTATTTACAGTGATTTGTGATTCAGTTAGGGTTGTGAGTGGCTGTGGTTAATCACAGACTCGTGTTTGTGTTCTGTGTGTTTTCAGGCAGATGACAATTTAGTAATACAAATAATGATTCTAAATTGCCAGTCCTTATATCAACATTGTGTTTTAAGATGCAAGTAGTACACATTCATTGTTCTTGGAGTAATAGCGAGGTGAATTTATAGGTAGATATGTTACAGAATTTTGGGCTTATAAATACTAATTCTTTGTTCTCTAAAGCACTCAAAACTGAACCTTTGTCGTGTACTGAGAGTGAATTTCTCTTTAATAGAGCTGTATATGTTGCAGTCTTGGTAGCTCCTTTAAACTGTACTTGGCACCTAATTTGGGAATCAAAGACGACAGTGGTTATGGTTCTGATAAGCTGAAGGATCTTTTGGACAGGGAGGACTTTTATTGAGAAC
This sequence comes from Piaya cayana, assembly GCA_013389865.1. Taxonomy (NCBI): domain Eukaryota; kingdom Metazoa; phylum Chordata; class Aves; order Cuculiformes; family Coccyzidae; genus Piaya; species Piaya cayana. The sequence goes on along the minus strand of WAAB01016707.1, from coordinate 134,250 downwards.
AGAATTGTTTTCACATGCCCAGAAAGCGAGGAGAAATGTTTTGAATCTTTGCTTTGGAGTAACGTCGTTTAAGAAGAGCGGAATCTGTTCTCTTGAGAATTGCTGACTGGCTTTAACACAGCCGCTCGGTACCACTGCATTGGTGCTGCACTTGTCTCTCCAGAAATCAGTGCCTGAGTGCAGGGGCATGAAGCTCAGGAACAATTTATAAGTTTCTCAGAATTTTACAGACCGAAGCTAAATTTGGGACAGCCTTACCTTCCTCAGGCTGTAGTAACCAAATGCCTTCCTGAAACTCCTGTGAAACAGTCTTTGCTATTTTGATGTGAGATTTTGAGAAGATGTTCCACCCTGAGAGAGAGGCAGCACATTATTCAGCTTAATTTCGTTCTGGTATAACGGCTTATTTAAAACATATAAAAAGCTAGAAAAGTAAAGCCTTAATTCTAGTGGAGTGTCAGATACTGGCTTCTTATGCCATATTACAGCTTTTCCTAAATATCTGCATTTAAGGCCCTGTCAGCATGCGCTGCCTGCTGCGATGTCAGGTTTGTAGCCCCTGTTTTCACCTGTTATATAATGACATGTAATTTTAACAGCCGGGTTTATGTAACTGTGTGTGCGCTGTCATCCGATTTCATTGCACTGGGTCTAAAATACTTGGAAATCGAATGTATTTGCACACATTCTGGTTTTGTTAAATGTGTCATATTTCAACAAAGACATCAGATTTTGTGGTTTCCGAGAGGTTGATAATCTAAATAAAAGGCATGAATGGATTACAGAGGAGAAGTGAAAGATCATAAGCACATGCTGATGAGTCTGCAGATCAGTGTAGTACAGAAGGTACCATCTGTGCACGGTGTCCCGCTGAAGAGAGCAGTCGGAACATGCTTCCTAAAAATGGGGAGAAGCTGACGTTATCCTTAGCTTTATATCAAATATCTTTGGGGGAGATTTTTAGGTTTTTGTGAACTTGCCTGACTTTGAAAGGTCAGTTTGCGTTGCCTTCAGGAGGGAGCCTCCTGCAGCTGCTGTTCTCTTCAGTTGCAGTGGGTTTATCCCTTTTGCTGAGCCACGCACCGTGTCCCATTGGCTGCTGCAGCCCCCAGCTCTTCCCGGGGCAGTGTCGCTGCTACAAGCTGCACCCCCAGCATCCCAGGACTGTGCAGCAGCTGCCACATTTGGGGTGTTGGTTTTGTTCTGCTTGCTTTAGAGGAGAAATCCAAGATTTTTTCAGAATTATTGAACTATTTACAGAAAGAACTTCATGAATGTAGAACAGATGTGAAGTGGTGCAGTGGCTTCTGCCTCTTTTTGTAGTAGAGTGCCCTTTGCTCACCTCTAGCAGAGCTGATGAAGTTGCACAGCGATGTGACTTCCCCCTGTACCTGGTTGGGGTGGTTTATGTACAGCTGACACAAGTGTGGGAGATCCAATCTGTGCAGACAGTGAAGAATTTCTTACAGTGCCATTTGGAAAAATTATCAATAAAGCTCGAAAAGATAAATTGATTGACTATTGAATGGGCTGTGTAAGAGTAAACAGTCCTATGGTGGATGGAAATGTAATAGCAGGAAGTTACTAGTGACATTTCTTGAGAAAGATTCTTAGTACTGATCTAGTTTAATGCTTTTATCAGCAATTCTGGCACAAATGGTACACTAAAAACCCTGATCATGATGTAAAGTTGGGAGACTGAAGATAACGCAGGAGAACTGGGTGTCCTTGAAGGTTACAGTAAGAGAAACGGAGGATGAGTTTCATCAGAAAAACTGCAAAATCATGTGCTTGGAGAGTAAAATACTCCTGCTCTAATTGCACGCTTGTTAAATGAAGGGGACTGGATAGAGTGACCAAGATGCTGACATAAGGCTGTGAATAAGGCAAGTGTTTTATGTGCAAGAAGGCTGAGTGACAGCAGAGAGAGGAGAGCGTGGATGCTGTTGCCCAGGGCACAGTCCAGTTTCCTAGATGTGTCGCTAGGGTGGCTCACCCAGACGTAGCCCAGACAGCTGCAGAGAGTGAATGGGGAGCCTGGCCCAGAGAGGATCCGCTGAGCCTGGCTTGTTTTGTTTACCAAAAGCCAAGAGTTACTGTGATTGATGTCTTGGAGTGCTTCAGAAGTAAATTACTCTTCCCCTGCTTGGTATTTAAGCATAAGGGCAGTACTGGTCCAGCACCAAGTGTGTAGGCCATCAATAAATTTAGATGGAAACTAGAGGAAGGTTGCTGACTATCTGAGCAGGGAGACCTTTCTGTGCCTTCTGCTCTTGGAACAGTGTGCTAGATGGTAGAGTTTTGCCTCCTTGCTTGTTCCTTGCTTCAAATTCCCATGCTCCTTGAGAAAGCAGACTTACTCTAGTGAAAACCAGAGGAATTTAAGGCTTCGTATATTGTTACTAACTTTGCCAGTGAGCTGTTTTAAGGAAGAAAAAAGCGAATATTAGGTGTTCACTGCCTCTTCTTCGCTATCTGCAGAAGACCTTGCATAACAGACGAGTAGAGCAGGAGCATGTTAGAAAACTGGTATCTATTCTTTAGAAGCACTTTGGGATGTGCATGAAGTCTTTCTTTTGTGTTTCAATTTTGAGAGAGACGAGTGGGCTAATAAATATAAATCGTGTTGCTCCTTATTCCATTGATTTCTCAGTGACTTTGCAGTTTTTGCTTGTGGAAGAACACTTCTATAGGGTGATCCTTCTTTTGAAGTACAGATCCCTGCCTAATGGATGCTGGTGCCAGTAAACTTGAAGCTCATGTTAACCATTTCTTAGAACTCTGGGTTCTGATGAAAGCTGGATCAGAAACTTCTGACCAGATGACTGACTCGATAAGGCTTTTTGTAGGAACATGTGCTTTTCACATATTTGTTGCATAAGGTTTGGAATTTGTAGTCAAAACAAAGGAGCCACGTTCACAACAGCAGATTCTCCAGCAATTAGGGCAGTTACAGGGAACTGACCTTTCACAGAAACCCCCAATAGTATGTGGATAAATGTTGAAATGGTTTGGTTTCCCTCTTGAACAAAGTACGTATTTTTAAGCTTCCCATCTGGCTTACAAGCCGCTTGCTGAATAATTTGTGTCAATGTGACTTTCATGTATTGATCTAAAAATACAAGTGCTAACAACGTTTGTACTGTCGAGCCCTCTCTGGCTGCTTGCTCTTATGATTCAGTGAATGGAATTCAGAGCAGCAGCCGTGTGGTGTTCAAGAATGGCTTCAGCACCATCGCTTGGGTAATAATGATTTTCAAGCAAGCTTCTCATTGCGCTCAGCAAACCAAACCGGTACAACTGCGGATCTGGAGTAGCTCTGGTACCAGTGGATAGTTTTGACTCCCCAGTTGCATCTTGCACATTGTGTGAATTTGGAAGAAGTTAGGTGACTGCTACAGTGGGAGGAAAAATTACCCTGCAGCCTCTCAGTGATGTGTCCTGCAATGCTGATGTGTAATCACTTCTGTTTGGAAAAAAACATAAGTTTTAAAAATAGGCCATTAATTTGCAAACATATAACTTACTAAGCAACTCATCTGAGAGAATTTGCTGTCTTCTGGCTTTGACACATGGTTGTTGATAGCCACAGGTTGTGTGTGTAATAAAAGATGGCACAGACACAATATTCTGCTCATTGAAGGAGGCAGTTTGGTTCGACTTGCCTTCATTTGCAGTAAATGGGACCTTTGTATATCACTATTATACAGCAAACCCTTGCAATTAGTGCATATGAATTTAGGCATGTAGTGTTACTAGCTCTAGTACTTGAAAGTAATCCTAGTTCTTGAACTGCTTCTCTTTGTAGTGATTGAATTGAGGGACTGAAGTAGCCTCATAAGTCATGAAATGTGAATGTTTAAACCTTGCACCATTTATATGTTAGCAGTAATTGCAGTATATGCAAGCTGCTTTTTAAATTTGAAGGGGTCATAGATTTTTACAGTATCTAATAACAAGTTTGTGTAAACTTCTCTGCTTTTTTTCACATACATTCTATCTCATGTGGAAGCTGGAACAGTGTTTTTTAGTGTCACAGCAGCTGAACATCCAGATGTCACTTGCAAATTGTAGGGTTTCTAGGTAACCACTGTAATTAAAGAATATTCCATGTAAACAAAATACATAACTCTCCCTCTCCAAGCTACTCTAACAGGTAAGTTGTTTGTCCAAAAAGAAAAGACGTTTTTTTCCCCAGCACTGTTGTTTCTTGCAGTTTTCTTGTTTACCTTTCAGAGGGGGGGTTTACATAACATTTAACCATAAACTTCCAGCTATAAATTGGTAACAAACGTGCAGAAACTTAGTTTTGGAAGAAAAATGCTTGTACTTGATGAGATGAATAGCAGAAGACTCTTAGACTTTGTAGAGGAAATTTTCATCCTGAGACTTGAACCCCAGGGTTTAAAACATTTGACTTTTCCTGAGAAAAGCTGCAGAGGCACCATCAGCAGTTCTGTGTGTACAACTCATCAAAATGCCAGCTTGTTCCTTCTGCCCCAAGGATGGAGGAAGAAAAAGATGCTTTATCTGAGATTTTTTTCCCTGTGTCCCAGAAGATATGTAAATTCTCCTGTTTACTCTAAATTGCTGGTGTTATCTTGCCATACGTGTGTGTGGAATATTGTACAGTGAGCTGCATTTCGAGAATTCTCAGATAAAATTCTAGACAGACTGAAGATGTCTGATTTCTTTATTTAAATTTTGCTTTAAAGTGAGGTTCCTCATCTCAGCTGTTGCTTTGCTCATAACGGACGTGCAACATTATTTTAACGCTTGCATTTCTCAGCTCTGGTAGCTGTTTCATCAGTGCGTGACTGTGCGTCAGAGCAATGCTGACATAATGTGTTTTGGGTTTTTTTTCTTGCAGTGATGCTGCAGCCTTTTGACTATGACCCTAACGAGAAAAGTAAACACAAGTTTATGGTTCAGTCTATGTTCGCTCCAGCTGATACTTCAGATATGGAAGCAGTAGTAAGTATTGAAATTAATTAAAATGGATTTCTTTGTGATTGTATAATTTGATAAGACCTTTTACTCCATTGCTTAAGGACGCTGCTGTCAGTAATGGGGTAAAAAGTCATGAATCAAATATTAAGTAGTTGATATTTTTCCAATACGTTATTTTTCAAAAGGGCCAACTTGAACTTTCTGTTCTAAGAATATATACTATATATTCTAAGTCTGTGTCATCTTTTATGGTTTATGCCTCTACTCTGCCCTGACTCTTCCCTTGAGCAACTCCTTTTCCCAGCAAGAACGAGGAGGATGTGTTAAAAGTATTGTAATATTTTTTGTGTCTGTTGTGGCTCAGGTAAATGAAGGCCCTCATAGATTTTTGTCCTGTGGATTACAAATGAAAATAACACAAGCATGTAGGTGCTGAAGCAAAGAAGGACAAAAGATGTAGAAATAAGGTGTCAGGCTGCATTAAGGCAACTTGGAAAGGAACAAAGCAGGATATCAACTAGTAGCTTTCCTATAACAGCAAGACTTGCTACTGCAAGAAGACATGAGGAAGCTTTCTCTAGTCTAGCTTTTGTTAGCTTGAGAGAAGACTTAGCTACTGAGGACACAATAAAATAAGAAAAAAGGGCTGTCACTCTAAAGTGTGGGGCGTGTATGTGTGCATCACTCAATAAAGCCAACCCCCAAAACCCTCAGAGTGCATGTCATGGTTTGTTTTTTTTTACAGCAGTCTTAGCAACACGCATCTTCTGAGTAGCTTTTTAAAGCTGTGGCACTCAGCAGGGTTAAGAATTTTCCTTCTGAAAGGGATTTATGGAATTACTTTTTTTTTAATGGCCTCAAAATAAGATCCAGTGAGAGAAACAGCAGTAGTAATGATGTCTCTGCATCACTAGAAAGATAAGCCAGTCTGCCTTTCTTTCTAACTCTTTAATCTTTATGAGTTAATTTATACCATAAAATGTGTTATTCTGCTAGCAAAGAATGTTTTTTAGACCTAGATGGCCATTTCAGTTTTCCAGGGCTACCCAGACTAATACAATTCCTTTTCCTATAACACTTGATCAGTTCTCAGTTTTTGTTACCACTCTCCAAATCTTTTCCCTCTCTGGATAAACAGGTGAGACAAATTGCTGGGGAACTATAAAGCTTTCAACACTTCCCAAGCACCCAGTGAGCTCAAAATAGAATTCTGACTTCAGCCTCGGAAGAGCTGAAGTACGATTCAGCTGTTTAGGATGAGTCAAATACTGCTTCAGGTTGCAGAGGGGTTAGCCATAATCTGACACCTACTTGAGGTATGCTGAGCAGTATCACGGTAACAGGAGAGTGGGGAAAGTGAAGAGAAGCCTGTGAGAACTCGAGGACATAAACGCAGACGGTTCTTGCTGTGTGTCATGCCACAAATCCATCTTATCAGTTCAGGGTTGCAGCTGATACTGAGCAGTGATTTATATCTGTTAATCCCTATTAAAAATATTAGAGGGAAACTTGATTGGGGCAGAGTCCTTAGTTGGAGGGGTAAGAGGGACGAGAAGGGAAGTTATCCCTTTGTACATGTAGCGTATCTGTTATTGTTCAGACATTGATGCTGAAAAATAAGAAAGTGGAAAACAAGGAAAGGAAGAGCAGTCCTGTAGTCCATACCATTTAGGAAGAAAACCTCCCCAGAAATTTGAAAAGCTCAAATAGGAACTTTGTGAACAAAGACATCAGGAATAACGTTAACAGTTTGGGGTTTTGTTATCTTTCCCTTTCTTTGGATGCACACCTGCTGTCTCTTTTTTTGTTTGTTTCAGTCAGGACTGTAGCTCCCCGTGTCTCTGCCAGTCACTCCTGCACAGTTCCCAGTTCTCTCATGAATTACGTGTGTAGGTTTCAGACTGCTCAGAATGATTTCTTTCATAGCATCTTGTCTTTTTTTCCCCATAGCGCTCAGTTTTGTATTTCAGTTTGATTTTTTGTCACATATGTGGTTAAAAACAACTTGATAAACAACTCTGGAGTTTTTCTTGAGCAAGATGGTGTGATTTATTTACATAATACACTGCATTTTCTGTGTGCATTACTGTATGAACATGTTTAATAGTAAATTAATATTAAATTATTCCAGTGGAAAGAAGCAAAACCGGAAGAACTCATGGATTCGAAACTTAGGTGTGTGTTTGAGCTACCAGCGGAAAATGATAAGCCTGTGAGTATTTTCAGATGCATATTGAGTGATTTGACTTAATACCACAGTAAATTATGTAAAATGGGATGTTAATCCAGACGGCTATATAAGTGTAAGACAGAAGCCTTGTTCCACTGCCTGGGTGGCATCACCCTTTGAAAACACAATATGAACTATTGTAAATAGTAGAGAGGAGGGAGCTGGGCTCTTCTCCCACGTGACAGGGAACAGGACAAGGGGGAATGGCCTCAAGCTCCACCAGGGGAGTGGTTGGATTCAGTGATCCAGTGGGTCTTTTCCAACCTGGTGATTCTGTAAGGTAAACTACAGCTAATTTGAACAATGTAAATGCAACACCAGCACAAAGAAATCTTTGAGTTGATGTGTTCCCATTTTGTTAAAGATCAAAGGATAAAGAATATTTAAAAAAAAAATTTAAAGATACTGATTTTTTTGATAGGAATGGTTGGACTCGATGATCTGGTGGGTCTCTTCCAACCTGGTGATTCTATGATTCTGTTCTATGATTGATGGTCATAAAGCTTATGGTGAAGTAGTTAGAGCCATCAGCAATATAAAGTTGCCTGTTCAATGCTCCCCTTTGCTTCTTTGTACAGTGATGATTTTAGCAAGTAAATAGCTAGTAAGAAAGACACAAATGCAGGCAGGGATTGTATTGCAATTAGTAGCTTCTAATATTGTGGCAGCCGCCTTTGTTAAGGTAGCGAATGCATTAATTTCTAATGGAAGTATTGTAGTGCCAAATGTAGAACTGGTAATTAATTGAATTAATAAAAAAGTGTTTCCCTGTATGCAGGTACTGAGGTGCAGTTGTTCTAGTTTGCACTGGACAGCTTGTAATTATGATAATGTGGTGTTATAGTGTGACTGTTGTAGTCTTACTGTGTCTGCTCCGCTTGCTGCAGAGAGTGAACATTGCTCTAAAAGGCCAGGGTACTTTCTCTGTTTCCAGTTTAGGGCTGTCATGAGAGGAAGGAAAAAAATCCACATTAAGTGAAACTTAATTGCTTTTGTGTTTACTTGTAATTTTTTTTTCTATAATCCCTAAAATTCTTTATGGCAAAACAAAGCACAAACAGTAACAAGAACTTATTGCTTCACTCATGTAAATAAACTTTCCATGTTACGATGCTGGTGACAGCTTGGGTCAGGAGGGAGTGGTTTGGTTTTAGTGAGAGCCAAGCCTTTCGCGTTCTGAAGTGCAGAAAATGAAGAAGATCCAGAGGCAGGAGGAGGAGGTTTTGGAGGTCTGCAGCTTGTTTCCTAACTCGATTTGCATCCCCACAGAAGTTCAGAAGGATGGGGAGGTGGTAGCCAGCGGTGGGGAGTGAAGGGAGGGAAGTGCAGCAGAGCGGGTGGGTAGTTCTAGCAGTACCCTGGTTCCTGGAGTAGCTGCTTGTGTTGTGCCTGGGGAGGAAGAGGTGAGGAAAGCACCAACGCTCCATAAGCAAACTGTGAGCAAATAACTCAAGATTCCATTCATGCTGGGGTTACATGGGCTAAGGATGCTTCCTTTTCCATTCATGCAGGGACTGAAAACTTGAGGTCATTCTGTCTACACTTATTGCTGCTGATCTGATGTTTGCTGTGAAACAGAAAGGGGAATTAAAGTCTATGGAAAAAAAAAATACTATTTATTTATTTTGCTACAGGCATGCTTCAGGTGTGCACAGATGATTTTACCTGATTCTCCACCTAAGTATCAGGTGTGCGGTGTTAATAACTAACCAAAAAAAATCCCTCTGTCCTTTTTTAACAGCATGACATAGAAATAAATAAAATTGTATCCACAACTGCAACAAAGACAGATTCCTCTGTAATGTCTAAATCAATAAGTTCTTCTTTGGATGACACTGAAGTTAAGAAAGTAATGGAAGACTATAAGAGGCTTCAAGTAGAAGTTCAGAGGTTACGGGAGGAGAATAAACAGTTTAAGGTAAAGATGCTTTGGGGTTGATTTTTTTTTTTTTTTTCAGATTTAATCCTCTTCTGAAAAAGAAGCTTCTGACTTGAAGATTTGTTTACCTGACCTTGGCACAGTATTTTAATATTGTCCATAAGTTAAAAGATAATTTGTTTCTGCCTATAAAGTGATAAAAAGTGTTGAAATCAATGCTTGTTTTGGAAGGAGCACAGAAGTCACGCAGTCAGAGAAACTGATTGAAGAGCAACCTGAAGCAATGAACTCCCTCTCTCTTTCTTTTCCCACCTCCTAATTTTCTCATACTGAATTAAGCTTTCAGTGTTGGGTTGGCCCTGTTCTCTCCAGCTGCTGGGAGCTTGAGGGCAGTGTTGTGCAGATACCGAGTGGCTTAGTAATTGCACCTAGAAATGCGGTTGAAATGACCAGAGCAAGACAGAGTAATAGGAAATACAGCTCCTGTCATATCCAGCACATTGCTGTGAAATCAAGTAATTGAGAAGCCTTTATCACTGTGCTGACAAACACTTTTTACAGTGGTTTCATTTCTTGTAAATGTGTAGTTTCATAGATAACAGCACCAGTGAAAACGTGGTGACTATTAGAGCCAAATGAAAGGAACTCCCTTCTGTCAGCTCCGATGCCGTTGCTGGCCGATGCGTGAAGAAATTCTTTAAACATCAGTTTTGTTATATAGATAAAGATATATATATATCTGAGACACAACCATAGCCTCTCCTTGTGTTCTTGTTTTTCTCAGATGATTTTATGGGGATTTTTGCGAATCAGTCTAGAGTACAAGAGATCTGTAGAATTGAGCTAATGTCTTACAGCAATGTCTTAAAACAATGAGCTGGTTTGTTTCCGTTGTGGAGTGTTAGAAACATCTGTAAAACATCAGAAAACAACATTAAAATACTGCCGGCCGCCAGGTGCTGTCAGTGTCAGGCTAGAGTCACCATCAAAACAAAGTTAAAATACTTAAAATGAAAATATGTTGTTTCTAGCAGTAAAATTACTGTGTGGTTAAAGAGCATTTCATTGTTTACGTAAATCAGTTGTCCCCAACCAGGGACTTAGAGATGTAGTGAGGAATCAGGTAATAATAGTAAAAATTTTTACTCTAGAACGTTAAGTGCCCCTTTAAACTCAAAAGTGAGAAATGCTGAAGAGCACTGAGCCTTTTGAATTCTACTTACCTGACAATTTTTAAGGCTGCTGTAACTTTTATTACAATTTATTTTGGGGGTATTTTTTATATAGAGAGTGTAGGCTTTTTCTTCAGTATCTAGATAACACTGTATCATATAAAGTCTAACACTCTTGCTTCAGCTTTGTATAAATTAGATGCTCGATGCTCACTTCGGCATCTCGAGGTGCTGTGTGGGGGTGGAATGGAGTGGCTAACACACACCTGCGCTGCACAGAAGTTTAGAGCAAGATGTGGGGAACATCATTTCCACTTGAAATGATAATACCCGGTGTTAACGATGTTGTTTTATCTGTTGTCTCATACCTCATTGAACCAAGAGAGCTGTCAAACTCACACCAAGAAAATATCCTAATTATTGCCTTCAGTTTTGTGCCAAAGTGTCAGCATTCATGTGATGGGGGAAATAGATTTCCTTTCAAAGACTGGTAAAATTTGCTTGCGACACCTAACTAGGGGAATAATGAGTAATTGCTTTTAAGTTGCATATTTTTCACAACCTATCTTTGCATCTGGAAGAGTATTTTCCCCGACAGCACTGGATTTGCCTACAGAGCAATTAAAAACATCTTCATGCTATTCCCTCCATCACTCTAATTTCTGGAGCTGATTAGAGACTTTGGACTAATGTTCCTGCAGGCTTCCTTGTTGCTTCCCCCATTACCATAGTCAGAAGGAGGAGACTTCCAAGAGCTCGTGGTTGTTGCACTGCTAGTCAAGTAGATAGAGAATTCTTCTACCTCACTACTCTTTCCTTCTCAGAATGATCTAGGAAATAGGGCTCTAAATCAGCTGTAAGTTAGCTTTCACCCATTTTACTATGCTCACCTAAAATAAATATGGTGAGTTAATATTTAAAGCATTTTTCCATTAGAAATAATGAATATCTCTTCCTGTAGGAAGAAGACGGACTGCGGATGAGGAAGGCACCCCAAACAAACAACCCAATATCTGCTTCTGCAGCCGCTGTCAAGGATGAAGGGCTCAACTCCAGACTACTTGCTTTGGTGGTTTTGTTCTTTGTCTTTGGTGTAATTATAGGAAAAATAGCCTTGTAGAGGCAGCATGCTGGAAATTGTAAATTGGTTTGATGGTTCTGCCATATCATTGGATTAAATTTATTCATAACAATGTTTAAAAAAAAAATTAATGTATGACATCTCACAGGTCTTGCCTTTAAATTACCCCTGCACAAATACTCTGTAACATAATCTAGAAAGTTTAAAATGTACAATGAGTGAATGAATGAAAGAGGATGCGCTTCAGTGATGAAGGAGGGGAGAAAATCATGATGTAACACTACAATGGAATATTGTATATGTCATTTTAAACATTCTCAGACCCTGGTACATGTTGCTGGATGACTTCTTTTTAAAAAAGAAAAAAAAAATACAGAAAACACCCTATTTCTCCACTGCTGGAGCTGGCCCGATTGGATGTTTGGAGCTGGGTTAGGCAGGAGGTGTTGATAACTTCTGTAAAATACGTCGATCCACCGTTCTGCTCATAAATTTAACAGTTTCTGTCAGTGTCTTCAACTCTGTGCAAGTTACCAATTTCTTGGCACTTAAGTGAATAGTGAGAAGCTGAAAAGAATTGTCTGTGGCAATGCTGAATGTGCTAGGCATCATCAAGAGGCATATATTGACTGGTAGGACACTCCTTTGGAATAAAGGTCGATGCCTTGTTCTCATAAAGGGACCAAGCTACATTGCTGGTGGTTCATTTAGGTGAATTAAGATGTTATTCAGAGATGTTTAATGCATATTTAACTTATTTAATGTATTTCATCTCATGTTTCCTTCTTGTCACAAAAATTGACTAATACTACATGGTATGAAAAGGCACCTGTTTAAAGCCAGTGACTAGAACTAAAAATCTGCTGCTGTAGTGATGCAAGATTCTTCGGCCTCCTGGTGTTTTGGGCACTACATGATTGTTGGGAGTTTTGATCGTCTGAGCGTTGGAGAAACAGTGGTCAGGAAACTGTTTTTGTATGTAAATAAGTCTATCTAGGGGAAAAAAAAATATTAGTAGTAAACTAGTCCTATGCCGTAAAAGACCAATCCTGTTTGACTATGTAGCATCTTAAAAAAGATTAAAAAAAAAAAAAGAGAAGAAAAATTAAATAAAGCCCCCAAATTAACGTTTCCTTTGTTACTTTTGTCATGTTCTCACAGTTTTAGAGGGGGGAAGAAACAGCATTCTCTGTCAACTTGGTTTGGTTTTGGCATAAGGAGGCTTGCAGCCTTGTTTCAGGATGATTTTTTTTTCTAACCTAACTTTAAAATCAATCCAAACAACCCCGTCGTGAGCCTGACGTATGTAAGTGTCTCTCAGAGTCACCGCGCTGACTGCTGAGCTGCAAGGTAAATTTCCATTTTTCAGTTTATCTGCGTTCAGTAGTTAAGATGCTTGACAGCATCTTGAGAGTTAGATGAAGGTAATTTTGTTTCTAAACACACTTTTAGTACAAAACAGATACATTCGATGTGGTTTAACATGTTGAACTTCAGTAGATGAAATTGGAGCGCGTAAATCCCCACAGACTTTTAGATGGTAGATCCAAAAACCGTTGGTGACAAAAGTTTTTTGGACACCTTTCAGGATTAAAACACATCTTTTAAAAGCAACTTCTTTCATTCCTTTTATTATTCTTGAGAAAGCTGGTGGGGCCGCAGCCTCTCTACTACATTCGTTAACCTTTGTAATTGTTCTGCTTACGCCTAAAGAGTTTCCTGCTTTGCAAGTGCGAATACGTGAAATTTTATGTGACGTTTCATAAGAAAACAGGAGGAAAAAGATTTTAACTAGCGTGTTCGGCTTATGAACACGACTCTGGAGGTGCTTCTAGAAGGCTTAACGGAAATAAGAGGTTTTTCTCCAACATTTTAAAATGCTAGTGCCTTGTCTGCTCGGGGTGGAAGTGACAAAGCTATTGAAATGTGCCTGTCGAGGGCAGGGAAGGTGGGAAATGAGCTGAAAAGAACGAAGCAGTGAGTTTGGTGTGACGAAATGGGCAGAACTGACCAACAACAAAAAATACTCTCCAGGCAGCAGAAGCTAATGAAAACGTCTACGTGAACCATTTTAAAGGAGTCTTTTCAGAAAGACGGGTTTGTAACCGTGGTTGCAGAATTAGTTTTCATGGCTTTGAGGAATGTATTTCAGAAAACCTGTACTGAAGGGAGACTGGGCTGTGCAGTGGGTTTTTTAAGAGGCTGTAAGTATCTTGATCGCACTAAAAGTGGTTTGTCAGAAGAGCTATGTTCCTAATTTGCTTTTAAAAAAGAATAATATTAACTTTTTTGAGCCTGTTTTTTGCTTAAAAAAATGCTGTCTTTGCGGAGTAAAGGGGGGGAATCAGAGCTTTAAACTGGTCTCTTGTGAGTGTATCTGTAATGATGTTCCAGGCAAATTTTACGCACACTATTAGGCACCACAGTTGACTTCGCTGGCACAGGCAGCTCTCAGGTGAAGGGGGAGCCAGCAGAATGTCTGTCCTTCTTCCAGCGTTCGGTAGTCACTGCTTAGGGATCTGTGACAACTTGGAACTTTGAATCACTTGTGAGCAAAGTTATTGCTGGTGTTTGCTCTCCAGGATTACAAAGAGGTCCCAGAAAACACCTTCATGCTTTGCTAGATGATTTAACGGATTCCTGACTGAGGAGAGCTACCAGCAGTTGTCCTTAGTTAAGGATCCGTTAGTAATGACCCTAACCTGCACCTTGAGTCCTAAATGAGACTGTTAAAACAACTGCTTGTGTTGTGGAACTTAACGAAATGGTGAGGTCTTTCCTAACCATTCCTGACAACAGCCTGAACAGACAGCAGCACCAAACTGTTCGGGTGATGCTTTGTTTTTGCTGAGCTTCAAATAAAATGCCTGATGAGTGGAATCCTTATTACCTGTCAGTGTGACCGGACTCTGCTTTCACGTGAGGTGGAAAGAAAACTAAAGGTGCTTTTTCTTCCAAGATTCGTAGAAGGCCAATCTGTAGATACATTGCAAAATTATGTTGAATAGGTGTTCTTAAGCCAGCTGGATCTTTTGTAAGTTGTTCCTTATATGATGACACCAGAGCAAATGTTTTTATGAAGTATTCATAGAAAGTGCATTATTCTGGAGGGCATTGTGTGTCTTGGGAAGTTACATGTGAAACAGACGTTCTAAATAAGGTGTCCTTGCACAGCACCAGATATTAAACTGCAATTGATAATAGAAATCAAGTTACTACTTAATCTAATTATTGTCTTTACTGTCATTTTAGGATGGCTTCTTGCAGATATGATTATTGTTAGTTTTTATAAGAGCCAGTCAGTGCTGCTCAGGTTGTCTTCGTTTAGTGGAGCTTTACACCGCTGGCTGCACTCTAAGCAAATTTGGTATAATTAGATATCTAACATGTCTTGAAGCCTAGTACTGGGAAATGAATAGAAAATGTTTTCTACTATTTTAATGTAGTTATTTGCAATTTAAAGCAAATAGTCCATGCATGAATGACCATAACTATCGCTCTGCATTGGCAGTTGTCAGCTGTGAGTGCACGACTGGAACAATCGCACATGCAAGCTGGACACCCAGTTCCAAGTTACCGTTGAGCAGCCTTAGAGATTGAAGGGGCAGGTGACACCACATGTGACACACTGAGAGGGCCTCATGTACCATAATGTAATTTTTGAAGCATTGTACTAGCTTGGTGGTGTTAGGCCCTGTTACTTTTTTGTCCTGAGATGCTATTAGTGGGATAAAGTTAGAACCTGACTTCGTGAATCGCTGGAGTTTCTTCTCACTAATAACTCTAAAGGGTTTCCATTAGCTGCACATGTCAACTTGCAATTCTTATTATAATCTTGATTTAGCAGTCAGTGTATTTATATAGCAGCATGCACACAAAAATGTATTTTTGATATCTGGGGATACTCGTTGCAGTTGCTTAATGCAAGAAAACTATCATCTGTTTCCTTTAAAGTGTGTGTGTGAGGCTTCTGTCTCTCAATTGGAACACTTCTTGAATTCTTGGGCAAAAGAGTGACTTACTGGTTTTATTTCCAGTTTTTGAAACAATACTTTCCATGCTCTACATGATGTTCTGAAATGCCGTATCCCGAATTCTGTTTTCTTTATAAAGTAACCGAGAAAAAGCCACAACCAAAAATCCCTCTGTTCGAAATTAAAGAACACATCAAAGAAGCGCTCTGAGCTTTGTGTTTGTGGTGGCTGCGCTACAGCTGCAGGACCGCTTCCCACAGCACTCGAGCAGCCTGGAGGTGGAGAGCTGCTTTTTCCTTGTTTGAAAACAGGCTGGTGTCCGTTACTCAAAGCCAGAGTGAGCGAGTTGGGAAGAGGCAGGTGATGAGGGATCCCAGTGTAAGAGGAAAGTTACCTGTACAGGAGTAAGACAAGTTCAGTACCCCCATGGAATTCCCTATTCTTTGTAATCAGAGAAGTGTCTACAAATTTAATTTACTGATTAGAAAGTATTTGTATAAACCAACATTTGAGCATTAGGAGGAAAAGCTACTACTAAGCAAGGCTGCTTGCTCGCATAGTAAAACTTAGTTGTTGTCTAGATACGCTCGATTAGAAGATACCAGGGGATACACTGGTAGTATAAATCACCCGCTGCAGTCGGAGAAATAATGGGATTTATTGCTGAAGCAGGACCGTGCAGATGCTCTGACCATGTCCAATTAAGATTTCTTTATATTAAGCAGACAGCTTCAAGCGTACTGAATTGCTTTGTCTAATGGGTATCGGTGCAGAAGGGACATTTCTCATTGTGCTGTTACTGACTTCTTATTTTTATTAGCATCAAGAACAAAGTAATTGCGTGTTTTCACTACTTCAATCTGCCGAACTATGAAATCTGTTTGTTTTATTAATGGGTTGATTTTTTTTTTTTACTGGATAAATGTAGATTATGTTTTAAAATAACATAAGAGCCAGCCAGAAATCTCTTCCATGTAATACTCTAATAACCGTGCACATGCACGCTTCCAGAATGACTGTATGCCTGTCATTTACTCCTCTGTTTGCTGCAGCTCCATTTCCTTGTACAGAACTGCTTTCACATTTGTACTTTGAGGAGTAAAACTTTTGAAAACATCACTGAACTGCCCTGTAGATCTTTTTTTTTTTGCCTCCCAGTCCAGGCCTAAGTTTGTCCTGAAGCTTCCGTGTGAGTGCAGGCTGCAAAAAAAGGGACTCGAGTGCACGAGAACAGAAACAAAGCGGCTTTTCCTTCAAGTGAACTTGAACTTTGGATCTTTTCTCCTATGTTCTGTCTTTAGAAAATGGCCTTTTCCAGATGGCAAAACAAAAGAAACTAAGAAAACAAATGAATTAATAAGTACTACTTGAAGCTGCGTGTTACAAGTTGACATTGTACATCTGGCATTTCTGTTTATGTTTCTGCACCGGCACATTTCATTCTCATTTAATAAGGTCCCAATTTTGTGGGGGTTTTTTCTCAAGATTTCGAAGTGCCTGCGAAGAGCTGAAGAGCAGCCCCCAGTAACGTATTGTTCCCAGTTCAGCTGTACTTCATTTTTTTAATCAAATCTTTTTTCTTCGGTGGATAAACTCACAAGATTAGAAAAGCCTCTTGAACTCCCTCATGTTTGATTTGGCAAAACTCCCACACACGATTATCCACACACACAATGACTTTTAAAAGACCTTTATCGAGGCCGTACAAAGTCAGGCACTCGGGAGTTGGGGGATGGCAAAGTCGCGTCTCTGCTCTCTTAGTTTGACACTTGTGAGCTCATCGCAGTCTCTGATTTCCCCCCAGGACCTGGTCATAAGGAGAGCAAAGGGTGGCTGGAACTGCCCAGCGTTGTGAGCCCGGCCTTAGAGGATCTTCACTTATATATAATAAGGGGTTTTTTTTAAGTTGAGCTTCACAGGTGGCATCGTGGTACGGCGTGAGACCCACGTGTGCAGCGGGATCGAGCGCTCAGGGACACACGTTCCTGCCCCGAGCAGCAGCTGCTGAAGCAGCAGGGTTTGTGTTCACGTTTCACTGACAGGCCACACACGGCGTGGCTGGAGCCAGGAATGTTTGCTTCAGTTCTGAGCCCAAAAGAGCATTTCTGTGAAGGCCGCAGCCTCTCCAGCCTGGTTGCTTTCCTGATCTGCTCCACCTGAGCTGTCACATCTCACTCCGTTTTCTCCCACAGCACTTTGGTTTAATTTAAGTCATCCGTGTTCCTTCACTGCTCCTTGGCAAAGAGGCCAGCGTTCAGCTCAACATCTTTAAATGGCTTTTCTTCTCTGCTACCCCGATATTTCCATCTCGATCTCTTCCCTTCACCCTTCCCACCTCACTCTTCCCCTGCCCACGGGAGCGCTTTGTGCCTGCCCCTGGGCTCCCTGGTCCCAGATGCCTTTTCCCATCCTAGGGAACCACTTTCTGCTTCCTCTTTGAACAAATTTGTTCCTTCTCCCTCTTTGCTCTGTGTTTGGAGCAATGACCCTAGCCAACCATTCTTGTCTCCAGTTTTTTGTGCTATTTCAGTGCTGCTCATCTATTTATAGTGAATTGCATGCTTTTCTATTCAGTGTGGACTGTTCAGCGTATTAAGCACTAGCTCGATGCTGTTAATGTATCCAGAGGTGGTGTAAAACTTCTGCTTGTGTGTTTTGTTTCAGTTTAAGAATTGTTTGGGAAACCTAGAACCCAAAATACATCCTAAAGTATTTTAAACAGAGGGGCATGAAGGTGGCTATTTGGAAAAACAGGTTGCTGTTAACTGAGGGCTGAAGAGAACAGACCCATCACTTACGTCTGACCTGCAAACTCGGCTCGTGCTTTAAATTTTAGTTCCTACTGGAGAAGTAGAAAACTGCAGAGGCAACTTGTCTGAGCAGCTTATGATATTAAAGAAGATGGAAAGACTTTCATGCTCAGGCTTAGTGCAGGAAGGAAGTAAATGTATTCAGGGGGCTTGGAAACTATTTTTTTCCTGCTTTTTGGAGTGGGTAAAGAAATGATTAATCCTTTGAAGTACAAAAGTGAGAGGGGAAGAGTTTTCGAGCACATTTGTGCCTGTTCCCATTGACTCTGAGCTAGCACTAACCTGCCAGTGTGTCTCTTAGCCTGTTTTTAATTGCTGGGCACAACAAAAGGGTATTTATTTCTTTTATAGCTGAAAGGAACCCAGTAGTCAGAACTGCTGCTTGTTGTCTGTGTCCTAGACCCATTTTTCTAAAGCAGCATTAGACGTGAAACATTAAGTTATTCGGGTTTGTCGTGTTTATGTCAGATAAAGATAAATGAATCGCAGGACTGGAAGCTGCTGCTTACCATAGAATCCTGATTATGCTCAGGCTCGGCGCGCAGCCACGCGAGCTGCTAATAAATCTAATTGGTGCTTCGAAAGGGCATAGCTGAGCACATTTCATCTTAAATCTGGTAGTGAAGAAGAAACTAAATGGAAAACTGAATTGGAATTGGCAGGTTTTTAAGTGAAAGCTATTAAATGGCCCAAACTCCAACAATTTTGCAATCAAGTGGGACAACTTTGGCTAACGGCCCATCCCGTTCCAGCGATGAAATGAAGGGAAAAAATTATATGTAAAGTAATATAAAACAAATAAGAAAAAGGGAAGCAGACAGCAATCAGCTCAAAACGAGAGTTATGGAGTGCAGAAAATTAATAAGAAAACCAACAGCCAAAGGAAAAGAAAAATGTATGGGTTGGAGTGCTTGGCAGGGGCGATAAAGAGTGGAAGTTGAGAGGAAATCTTTGTGGTAGGATAAGGACCATTACGAGATGCAGGTGGTAAAACTGCTCGTGGTGATGTAAGGGAGCTGGAAAGGTGAGGTCGTTCATCAGCAATGCTCAATATTAAAAACTGACATTTTTAAATTCAGTAGGCGTCAAACCCCTGTATCAGTGTTTCTCGGGGCGATGCCTGGGGCAGTCTCTGAGCTGTGGATGAGGATGAGAACCAGGACAGGCGTGACACCCCCAGGGGAGGGATGGAAAAGGAGATGAATGTTGATGAAGGAGAGTGATGTCAGTCGCTTCATTTTGTCTCTGTTTTCCAGTTTTCTTTTGGATTGGGGGGAGCTGAGTCCTGTCTGGGCCCCTGCACAACTTGGTGTGTTCTGACACTCGCACCTTTGAGAGGGTCGCTCAGAGAGAACCAGAATGGAATTGAGATGCTCATAGGAGGGTTCTGCTGGGACTCAAGAGGATTCAGTGGTTCCAGACCACTGGTGAAAGTAAATGCGAAATCTCTCCTGATAAAATGTTCCTGTCACAGTCAGGACCAGAGTAGGAGCTCCACATGTCTTCCCAGGGTGAAGGACTAGTCAGTAAGACTGTTCTTATTTTAAATAACTGTTATAAGTAAGGGATTATTCATCTGTATGTCTCAGCTGTGAGAGGTGGGGATTTTGGGTGCAATTTAGATATTTACATTTTAAAAGAGAAGCTGAGTAACTGGAAGGGAGGCAAAAAAAACAAAAACTCAAAACAAAAATTTCTGGTGGAGCATGAAAATGCCTTAGAAAGGGTGAGAGAGAGAAAACTCCGCCGGCTAAAAATGAGAATGTCTTGATTACAGTGCATGAGTACCTTCACAGGGAGAAAACACTGAACACTGCAGCACTCTGATCTTAAAAAAAGCAACACAATCACTCACTGGCAATCAGAGCCAGGCAAATTCAAATTGGAAAAAGGCACAAATTCTTAAGAGAGATCAACTCTGTAATTTAGGAATGTTTCTCGAGAAACTGTGAACAGAGCAATAAAAGTTATGATATTTATGCAAATAGTTTTTTCATGGCTTTTCTTTCTTTCAGAAAAATACTTTAAGAGGGGGGAAACAGAGGACAAAGAGGCTCCTGATGAGGCTTTCGTAGGGAAGGGCAGAGTTGTGGAGCTGTCTGAGCATCCAGGGCTGCTGGAGTGAGTGGAAAAGCTTCTCAAGCATTTTTTCCCTATCTTGCATCTATAGCTGAGAAGTCATTTTCTCCACTGACTGCAGAGGGAACCCAAAACAGGGTAGCCAAGCTTGGCCTTTTTGTGTAGTTTTAGAAGTTTAAGCATTTATATGCATGATTAATATAGGATCACACGAACGTGCTGACAATATTTACGTCACAATCGTATGCATTTAATAAGCATCTCATTTGAATTATTAAATGTACAGATCCCCCAGAAGTAGTTTTATGTTATAAACCCCATAATTTATCTAAATACAAGCTGCAAGTTTGTAAATACAGCATTAAGAAGGTAGCTACGGCACAGCTGGTTTAACAAAACGTCCTTTGTGAGTAAGATATATAGGCTTATTTGGAGAGAATTTAGCTACTTGGAGGAGGTCTTCTCCAAGTAAGTTATACGCTTCTTTGCTGCAGCAGACAGGGAATATAATTTCATGTTTGTCCTTCTTGTCAGTAGAAATCAGTCTGACCTGACTGTGCTGTCTGATTCGAGCATCTCCTCAGCTCATCAGTCACCAGAGGCAGGTTTATAAAACATCTTTAGAGAATGAGGCTGGAAGTGGCACTTCGATTGAAAAGAGAGCTGGATTAACAACAGGGCCGGCGGTACACGAACTAAAGAGGGAAAAATATATGGTCTGGGAAGACATGTAAGCAACCTTTTGCTTCGCGTGGCACGTGGTGAGGGGGAGTTGTGATTGCCTGGCGGTGCCTTTGCCTGCTGGACAGCACTGAACTGGAAAAGCCAGGATAATGCAGCAAGGATGCAGCGTCTGCAGCTAGGAAACGCTGAAGGTTGGAGCACTCGTGCACAGAAACCTTCTCCATTTACTGCATCTTCTTTGATGAGCAGCGTCAGGCAGAACGGGCTGTCGAGGTGATGCTCTGCGAGGGCTGGTTTTCTGTGTCCAGAAGTGGAAGACTGCGTGTTGCATCGTTGTGTGTGTCCATACGCACAGAAACTGTCTGTAAACTGAGAAAGGCGTGATCGCCCGTGCCCTTCTCAAGAGCACTCGCTGACTGTTTAGTTGTTGCTGACTGACTCTGCAGATTAAATTTGCAAGAACAGCAATAAGGAGGGTGATGAGAGGGAACTTAACCTCAAAGAAACTCGGCAGCCGACACTTCGGATGTTTGAATTACGTCTGAATCAAGCTCTTGATTAAATCTTAGCAATGTCAAAAGCTCAAAGCGGCAATTGTAACTGATGGTGCTTTTCTCCCCCCTCCCAGTATTGCTGGATTAGCTATTGCAGTGTGCAGCACATCCATGTCGCTACATTAAAGTTGTACACAAAGAAGAGAGGAGATTAGGCAGTAAAAGCCACAGGACAAACAGTGTGTAGCCAGGCACATCCTCTTGGCTTCGTTCGCTGTTGTTGGGTGTTCTTAAAAAAGCTTTTCCAAAACTGAGTAAAACTGATTCCAGATGTGCTCATTTGAAGGCTATAAAAATCACGTTAGCACCAAGACTGAATTCTGTGCTGTACCCGAATAGATAACTAGTCCCATCTTAAAACCAGAAGTGCTATAAACAACAAGAAGGCCACGGGCAGAGGTTTTAGTGCTTCGTTCCCATTAGCATCCTTTTTCCCCGAGTATTTTAGACTAATGTAGTTAGAGAACTCTTCCGATGCTCCGGCACACTGAATCAGCGGTGCCTGATATGACGTGGGTCGCTTGTCCGGGCTGTCGGGACTGGATCCGTCCGTGGGCCTCTCGCCAACGTAGAGCAGGTTGTGATCGTTCATGTCTTGCTCCATTTTGAAAAGTTCGTACTCCGTGTGCGGCAGCTTGATGCCCAGAGCCAAGCATCCATTGGTGGGCGTTATATCCTGCTCCACCCCAGCGCTCCAGGAGCTCGTCAGCCCACAGCTTCCAGGTTCTGAGGAGTTCAGCATCGTCACCGTCACCTGGTCCATCGGCGTCACCCGAGCCTGCGTGACTTTAAACGCCAGCTCTGTCCCACCTCTCACTTTGGAGGAGGGGGCGCCTTGGGTGTAGTGCCCCGACGCGTAGATGGTGAAAGTCGGCTGCGTGCAGAGCGGGTCGGAGTAGTGATAGTAATAACCCTCCCAGGTGTGGTTGTTGCCGTGGAAGATGAAGTACCTGGTGAGGAAAAGCACGGCGGGGCGGACCTCGCAGTGGGTGCTGACCCAGCCGCCGCTGAGCTGGACGGGCAGCTGAGCTCTGACGGGCAGGATGGGCGGGTGGTGTTCATCCGCTCGGTAAATAATCCCGCAGGCTGGGCAAGGATGCTCATGGTGCTGCAGGAAACGACAAAAAAACCCAAACAACAAACCAGGTTTTGTAAACTGATAAGCAAAAAAAAACAAACCCCTTTTAGAACACTTAAAAAGCTCCAACTCCCTTCTGCACCAGGTTGTTCAGCTGCAATGAACTTGGTCCAAGACATCCAAGCAGATGAAGTGAGATAAAGCGCTGCCCTGGCTCTTTGCTATTCTGGTTCGCAGGGAAGGGCAGCGAGGGCTCTGCCCCAACAGAGAGGAGGACAGGGTGCACAGAGCCACTGCGAGGAGAGGGAAAGCTCCCTAGGGCCATCCAGGCTGCTCCCCTACAAGTTTTTTTTTTCCACTGGAAGTTGTTCCACATACCCATGGGTGAGGATGCTGGGAGACATCAGCCACANCAGGTAGTTATAGAGAGCAATGAGGTCTCCCCTCAGCCTCCTCCAGGCTAAACACCCCCAGCTCTCTCAGCCGTTCCTCATAAGGCCTGTTCTCCAGCCCCTTCCCCAGCTTCCACCAGCTTCATCGCTCTTTCTGCACAGATTCAGGAAACCCACTGCATTATTTTTCAACCACTGAACAGGCTGTGACACCTTCCCATTGGGAGGCTTCCCAGCTTCACCAGGACAGCCCAAAGCTCTTGTCTCCTTCAGAAACTGCATCTGCAGCAGCATTTGCCACCCAGCCAGGCACCAACCCGCCACGATGGACAGAGAAGAACAGGACCTACTGCAAAACAAGGACCTGACCGTGCCGAGCTCTGAGCCAAACCAGCCCTGCCGCTGAGCCACTGCCAGATTATTTTTTTTTTCGTTCAGCTTGGAACTTTTTCTTCTACTTCACATATCACAACCGATTTATTTTCAAATAACCAGGGTTTGAACGTTATATCATTTTCTAGAACACGAGCTAATCTTTACTGAACTGTCATACGCAACAAGGTTAAATAACTCGGTAGTTAACTGTAGGGTGGGTAATTTACATGCGAGTTGATTGGAGTCTCCTGTAATTTAGTCATTTTCAGCTTGCTTTACTGCTACTGTCACCTTAACGAGTGCTGACAGTACACAGTACATTATGGCTAAATAATCCCAGAAGCTGGCAAATATATGTGCTCTCCTTAGGCAGGAAATTCTTTGATAATGAAAGGTAATTTGGGGAGAATGGGTTTCTTTAAAACAGATAGAAACTTAACGGGGAAAAAAGAGTGATATTTTCATAAAGAGGGTTTAAAAATAATTCCTGCCCTAGCTGTGTGACTCTCACTAGCGCAAGTAAATGAATAGTAGTTTAGGGGGGAGGGGGGGGAAGAAAAAAAATCCTGTGTCCAATAAAATTATCACTGTAGACACGGAGCCAAAAATCTTACTCGCTTAAACCAGTCATGTGAAGTTATTCCTAATGTATGGCAGCTTCTAATTATCGCCAAGTGGTGACATCATGTGCCGGTCCATCGGAGAGCTGTTAGCTGATTAATTACAGTGCTGTATTCCGAGAGTGCATTTCAGTATCTTTAGGTTTGGCTTTCAATTAACTTTTAGAAGTGTTTATGTTTACCATCTGGTTTTGCTCACACACATATATACTTTTGGCCCAAGATAACACGAGTTTAACCAATTTGAGAATGTTTCTTTTGAGGGGGAGGGGGCTGTCGCTCTGCATTTTTCAGAGTTCGGCTGGTGGAGTTTGGGGGGGGTGGGGAAATACTGCCCCCAAAATAATCCTTTTCAGTTAATTCAATTCCATCTGGTAAAGTTCAGGGAGATTTTTTTTTTTCACGCCATCCCACTGCTTGATCGTTTCTGAACTGATTAGCTATGATTCAGACAGACGTGTGCTTTCTTGGAAAACTAACTAGCTGTAAAGTAAAATCAAATAAATAAATGAAATGCAACCCAGTCTCCTGCTCGGTTTTATTCATATCAAAGCGGAAAAAGTCTGATTTCTGCGTAATAAGCTAATTGTGTTCAGGGTGACTTCCTCTGCTAATGGCATTATACCGAGGAGCAAAGATTTAATGGCAGATGTTGCTTCCTCGCTCCTCTCTCAGCCTGGAGGGCACGACGAAGAGCGAGAGAGAAGGGAGGAAGACAAATGGCAGAGCAGGCAGCCTCTAATGATGTGCAGCCTGAAGCTTTCACTGCCTTTGGCGCGGGAAGCTAGGAAACAGCATTTCCTAGGGAAGCACAGAGCCAAAAGCAAGCCACTAACCCCAGGCCCATGGCAACACAGGCTTGTTTCTGATGTTGGGTTTGCTGCGCTTTCACCCACCCCAGCCCTGCTTGGTGAGGGGGAAGAGAGCCCAGGCAGCACCCTGGGAACAGCTCCACACCTCCTCATCCCTGCGTCCTTCCAAGAGGATCAAAGAATCATGGAATCGCTGGGTGGGAAAAGATCTTTGAGATCATCAAGCCCAACCATACCTGTCCACTACTAAACCACGTCCCTAAGCACTTCATCTCCCTTTCATAAACATACCTCCAGCAATGGGGACTCAACCACCTCCCTGGGCAGCTGTTCCAGCGCCCGATAACCCTTTCAGTGAAGAAATCTTTCCTCATCGCTTTAGAAGGAGGTTAAGTGCAGGCAAGATATATTTTAACATTAAGGAAATAACATCTGTTTGGGAAATAGCATGAAGCAATGAGGGCACCAGACAAAGACATCGTCCTTACCACCGCGCTCTGCAGAGGCTGCTGGTACCCGGTCGGTCGGTAGTGGAGCCTCTCGCCCCACTCGGTGTGAATGTCCCCCAGGTACAGCTCCTCCACCAGCCGGCTCCCGCTCTGCTGCGGCTGCAGCAGGGGCTGGTGATGCTTCTCCACGCGCACCAGGCTGAGCTCGTGCATGGCAAAGCCCAAGGCGGCAGTGCAGTCTCGCTCGGTCTTGGCACTCAGCAGTTCGTAGAGCGCTCCGGGAGCCCAGGTGCGCCCCGGGGGCAGGAACCCGCTGCAGCCCTCGCCGGAGGTCTGGTTGATCCAGGCGGCCACCTCCCGCATGGCCTTCTGGCTGTGGAAAACGATGCCAACTTTGTGGAGGTGGTAGTCGGCCTCGGTGGCCCCGCGGGTGATCCAGGAGGCCTGGCGCAGCCGGAGCTTGCCCTTGATGACCAGGGAGTAGGAAGGGTCGCGGCAGGAGGGGTCCCAGTAGTAGAACTGGTAAGCTTTGAAGAGGCGGTTGGAGTAGAAGAGGTAGGAGCGGGTGAGGAACTCAGGCCCTGGCCGCACCTCACACCTGGGAAGAAGGCAATTCTGAGCCGCCCGCCGCATGCGGCCAGGAGCTCACAGGGTGAAATCCCTCCCCGGGGGCACCTGGGATGCTGGAGGAGAGGGGCAAGCACGGCTGGGTGGGTAGAAGCCTCCCACACCTGGTGGCCACCCTTGGGTTACGATCTGGGCATCGGCTAACAAACCGTGACGGCACTGGGCACAGAATCTTGGAATTCTGTGAAAAAGTTTTCCTAATGTTCAGCCTAAACCTCCCCCGGTGGAGCTTGAGGCCATTCCCTCTTGTCCTGTCCCCTGTCACTTGGCAGAAGAGCCCAGCTCCCTCCTCTCCACAACCTCCCCTCAGATAGTTGTAGAGAGCAATGAGGTCTCCCCTCAGCCTCCTCTTCTCCAGGATAAACACCCCCAGCTCTCTCAGACTTGTTCTCCAGCCCCTTCCCCAGCCTCGTTGCTCTTCTCTGGACTCACTCCAGAGCCTCAACATCCTTCTTGCGCTGAGGGGCCCAGAACTGACCCCACGATTTGAGGTGCGGTCTCACTTCGTGCCACATCCCCACGGAAGATGGCAGGGGGGCCAGGGCTGCTCTGCCCTTTGGAGCCAGGGGGATGGCTCAGCAGCTGCTCCCCAGTGAGGGAGAGAGGGAAGAGGCTCCCGGTGTGTTGGGGTGTCTCCCTGGGGCAGCTGCTCACCCGGGGCTGGGGTGCATTCCAAGGGTTGGGGTGTGTTCCAGGGACTTGGGGATTTGGGGTGCAGTCCTGGGGCTTGGGGTCCATTCCTATGGTTGAGGTATATTCTACAGGGATTTAGGATTCATCCCCAGGGTTCAGGTGCATTCCTAGGCCTGGGGTGCATTTCCAGGGATTCGGGGTGCATTCCCAGGGCTGGGGTGCACTCCTGGGGTTGGGGTGCACTCCCAGGCTTAGGGTTTATTCCCGGGGTTGGGGTGACTTCCCAGGGTTGGGGGTGCATCCCTGGGGCTGGGGGTGAGTTCCAAGGGTTGGGGTGCCAGCGCCCGATAACCCTTTATTCACAGGGTTGGGATTTATTCCCAGGGTTGGGGTACATCCTCGGGGTTGGGGTGAGTTCCCAGGATTGGGGTTTATTCCCAGGGCTGGGGTGCACTCCTGGGGTTGGGATTTATTCCTACAGTTGGGGTACATCCCCGGGGTTGGTGTATGTTAAAGGGATTCGGGGTGCACTCCCAGGATTAGGGTGCATCCCCAGGGTTAAGGTTTATTTCCCGGGTTGGAACCCTTTATTCACATTGGGGTTTATCCCCGGGGTTGGGGTTCATCCCCGGCTCCGCTCTCCTTACCCGCTGGAGACCCATCTCCCGTCCAGGCGGGGCGGCAGCCGCGCGGCGATTCCCGCTCCGTCCTGCAGGTGGCGCAGTCGCTGCCGGCACCGCGGCTCCCAGCGCAGCGGCTCCGCGGCCGCGCAGGCTGCGAGCAGAGAGCGCGGGGTCAGCCTGGTCCCCCCCCCACCCCCAGACCCCCCAGCTCCCACCTGGGGCCCGGGCAGCGCCCATCAGCGCCCCACGGGGCTGCCCCGCCCCCCCTCCAGCACCCCGGGAGCCGCCTCCCCGCGCAAAGAAACGCCCCCGCGCAAAGAAACGCGCGTGTTTGCGCGACCCGCGCAGCGCGGAGCCGCCTGGGGGGCAGCTCCGACTCAGGGATACGGATTATTCAGTGTTTTCCAACCTCGGTCTCATCTGAATCCAACATCATCATCATCATCATCATCATCATCATTATTATTATTATTATTATTATTATATGAAATCTTCAAATAGAACCGAGCGCTCTTTGTCCGCGTTTTCTCCCTCTCTCCAGCTATTGTTGAAGCAGTAACCGAAGCGGAATTCCAGCCTGGGAACGCCGGCCTCGCCTGTCGCCCGCCATCAGGACAGTAATTCTGTCACTTACCTCATTTCCCATAACAACGGATGTTATTGGCTTAGGGAATGTGCGAACACTCAGCGAAATCCTGAAGGCCTTTGCACGCACGCATACATACATACAGCTATTTCTATATGTTATTCACTCTTTACTTAAGCGAGGCTCTGCCGCGCTCATCCCGACTTTGCTTCAGCTGGAAACGTAGGATTTGACTCTTTATAACACCGCAAAATGATTTTTTGGTGAAGCTCCTCCTGAAACCCCACCAAGAACCCTGCCTGGCAGAGCTCGGTCCCTCTCAGCCCAGCCCAGGGCTGCCTGGAGTTTATGAGCCCAGCCGGGGTACTCGTCTGGCTGTACCATGCGATTCGCTTCCTAGCGTGCTGGAAATTTTCAAGCCAACTTTTCATAGAATCATAGAATCACCAGATTGGAAGAGACCCACCAGATCATCGAGTCCAACCACTCCTATCAATCATTAAACTTTATTCCCAATGTACAAATGGGTAGGACACAGGTTGCTTTCCAACCTGCCTTTCAGCTGGAAAGGAAGATCTAACATATGTCAATAACATTCCCATACTGAGGATGCTAAACGCTTGCGCACCCAGCAACTCAGTCTAGGAGATCAAGACTCCCTCCAGGAGATCAAGAGTCTCCAGGAGACCAAGACACTCTAGGAGACCAAGACTCTCTCCAGAAGACCAAGACTCTCTAGGAGATCAGGGCTCTCTCCAGGAGACCAAGACTCTCTAGGAGATCAGGGCTCTCTCCAGAAGACCAGGACTCTCTCTGGGAGATCAGGACTCTCTCTGGGAGATCAGAGTCTCCACTGCTGCTCTCAGTCCCCAGATGCCACATCCCTACTTCTACCCAACCTGAACCATCCTGTGATCTTCACAGGCAGATCCCTCATCGGGAAGAGAAGTCCAAACCATCTCCCTGCAGATGAGAGAAGTGACAGCAGAGCTTGTGAAGGGTCCAGGCCAGGCTTGGCGAGTGCCGTCACCTTCCCAACAAGAAGTGTTCACACGAGAAGTTAGCGCCTACGGAACTCCTGCGAATCACAGGCGGGACGATGAGCGGCTGAGCACCGTCAGCAGAATTCCTGTGCTCGCAAGCTCAGGATATAACACAAATATAAACAGTCCGGGTGACCCCCACAGCTGAGGTCTAACAGGGAAGCTCCCTCGATTCCCACAGTCAACAGCCAATTCATTCGGGGTCAGGAGCCTCCCAGCTCTGGGAGCAACACATCCTATACGCATAGGGTTAAATTCCTCTTTAAAATCCTCAGTATCCAAGTTTGCCACAAATATAAGCCCGAGACCAAGTCAAATGGGAACTCAGTAATTAAACATCTGCTGTGCAAGTCAGAGGGCCTTGAACACGTGGGAAAGCAGAGAGATTTCCACTCAAATAGTATCTAATTACTGATCTAGGAATGTATATCTTAAGGTTTACACCCAATAGGCAAATTCAGAGTCACTCCACTATGGCGCTGTCAGCTGCAAAGGTTTTACAGGTCACAGTAACACGGTCTTTGAAATGAATTCGCGGAGATTTAAGCACACAAACCCTACAAAACTACTACGAAGGGAATAAACACATGGAAAGCGAAGCCCGCAGTGAAGCAGGAGAGTCATAACAGCACAGCCTCCCTACCCAAAGGCCAGTGAAACCGGCCTTGGATTTTCTGTTACCTCACTATGCACTGGAGTGCATAAACTAGCTGGAAAGCAGCTTATTAGCGTTAAGGGCTCTTTTTTTTTTTGGAGCAGACTCATAACTGTACTGGTTTTATCATCTTTAAGGGCTGGACATGGTGAGCAGGCATAGCCGGCTCCTTCTCAACTGCTTGCACTGGTGCTTCCTAAAAATGGGTCCTGTGAGTCTCCATACGAAAATGGGAACCTAATGGATGGCAAAACCCACTGCTCTTAGTTAAAGTGTTAATTAGGCAGCTGCAGGGGCATGCAGGCTGCCCCATAGGTGTGGGTTTAGTAGAGCCCATTAGGAGTCAGGGTTCTCCATCCTCATTCCAGTTCTGCCATGATTTTCTCTATGGCCTCGGGCAAATTTACTCTGAACTCCCATGGGTTTTTTAACTCCCTTGCAAAATACACCAATTTTCATATGGCTGCCCTATCAAAACGCTTAATTACGGGCAATGCTGTTGAAGAGCCTCCAGTACAAGGACAATCCAAGCTGATTTACGCTTAAACATTAAATCGTTTTCCTAGAGCATAGAGTGAACTAAAAAATAACTGTATTTAGAATCATAGAATCACCAGGTTGGAAGAGACCCACTGGATCATCGAGTCCAACCATTCCTATCAAACACTAAACCATGTCACTCAGTGCCTCATCCACCCATCTTTTAAACCCCTCCAGGGAAGGTGACTCAAACACATCCCTGGGCAGCCTGTTCCAGTGCCCAGTGACCCTTTCTATGAAGAATTTTTTCCTTATGTCCAGCCTGANGAGAAGAGCCCAGCTCCCTCCTCTACCACCTCCCCTCAGGTAGTTATAGAGAGCAATGAGGTCTCCTCTCAGCCTCCTCCAGGCTAAACACCCCCAGCTCTCTCAGCCGCTCCTCATAGGTCCTGTTCTCCAGCCCCTTCACTAGATGTGTTGCTCTTCTCTGGACTCACTCCAGAGCCTCAACATCCTTCTTGTGCTGAGGGGCCCAAAACTGCACACAGGATTCAAGGAGCGGTCTCACCAGTGCCGAGTACAGAGGGAGAATAACTTCTCTGGCCCTGCTGGTCACACCGTTTCTGATACAGGTCAAGATGCCCTTGGCCTTCTTGGCCACCTGGGCCCCTGCTGGCTCATGTTCAGTTGCTATCGACCAACACCCCCAGGTCCCTCTCCTCCAGGCAGCTTCCTAGACAGATTTCTTATTAGAGGTAATGCACTACAAGGGTCAGATTTGCTTTTGCTCATCCCCACAGACTCTAGAGGTATCCATGTAGTCTATAGCTACACCAAAATACCAGCACAGAACATAACCCCTTTCTCAACTCGCTATCTGCGCTCTGCGTGTGTGCATTGCAGCAGAAGCCTCAATATTTCCTGAACTCTCACTGCTGCTTTTGGCAGAAACACTAAAAGTCTACACAGAGCACAGACGCTTTGGCAACGCAGTCACCACATTTTGACACATTCAATAGAAAAGGCAATTTTTATAATCAGGATCAAACTCCACAGGGGAAATACATGTATATATATATTAAAAAAACCCTCCGGAATATAAATATTTGACATGATGGGAATTCCTAGGGATTTTTGTCTTACTTAACTGTACACAAGACTCCAAGCTGGACGCATCCTCAAACCAAAAGCTATTGGCTTGTGTTCAAATTTTGTGGCTGCTTTTCTCTCTCAAATACTCCAGCCCAACCCCATCACTTCGGAACATCTTTTCAAGCTGGAAAAGTTCCGTTCCAGACCTAAAATCTGTAGTTAGGGCACATCTCTACTCCAAGAGCAGCATAAAGTGGCTGTCACTCATCTGTCTCTCTGTTAGGCAGCCCCTGCTGAAGCTCATCAGAGTAGCTTCTCTCTCCATCTTAAAAGAGGCACAAATTAACTGCTTTACAGAGTTCTTGGGCACAAGGAAGGAATCATTCACAATTCATCTTTGAGACAAAAAATAATCATTCCTAGGAAAATATAGGAAAAAGTCATCTCTGATCTCTTCCCTCGTTATCCCGGCTGTCTGTATCAATTAACCACAAGCATTTGCAGAGAGCTCCTCAGTACCACAGCTAGACAAAACAATATCTTTTTCCAGCTTTCCAGTGCGTGCTGCACCCCAAGTACTGACCCAAAGGCTCTGAGCAACGGGGCTGCACGAGCGCTCAGGCAATTAGGAACGCCAGTAACGAGGAATAGCGGCTGATGGCTGCAGTCAGCAGTAACTGGATCAAGTCTTGAGACGAGAGCAGTAGCAAATGCTACCCAATTATTCCCTACAATTATGTGCATAAGCGACTTTCAGAAAAATGAGACCCACGGCATCAAACGATAGGAAGGCAGAACTGGAAATTCTTTGCAAAGTAAACTTCTGTTAAAATTCAGATGAAAGATTCCTAGGCAACGGCCAAGCCTGAAAATGAGAGCCTGACACTGGCGTTGGGCTGCATCACTGCTGTGATGCTCCACGTTCCAACCCATTTCTCACTTTTAAAGGAAAAAAATACCAACCAGGACAGAAATACTGTAATACGACTTGGTGGAAACAAATCTTGCTTGTGTTCCTCCAAGCACATTGACTTTGGAAAAAAAAGCAAACTTGAGTCACACATCTGTTTCTTTATAAATGGATGACAAAATGCAGACATTTTAGTTTGCACCAAATTAGTTACTGTAAATCAACTCCTCTCCGGAACTAGATTGCTTAATCTGCTACATGTTATTGCCTCCTATGGCCAGAATTTATTATTCCCATTTATAATTCTAATGTTTCAGTTAGTCACTTACTCACTGGGATAAGATCAGTGCCTGAAGTCATGGAGCATTACGCATTTCTTCGTTTGGAGATGACATAAAAGCTTTGATATATTCTGAGGAATGGTCAGACTGGAATGAAATGGACACTAAGGAACATATGGATATATTCTGCACAAGCAAATTATACTCATCCACACAAACTTCATTAACAGAGCAAAAAGTGGTGTTTCTTTAGCATTTTTCTCTCCTGAGAGCACGCAGAATGGATTTGAGGTTAGCCACTGCAGGGATAAGCATTCTTTTAAAAGCAAAGAAACTGTATTTAGTAAATCGATTTTTCTTCCATTTCTGGGGAGATTAAGTTAGTGGTACTTCTAATTCATTCAGAATAAGGCATTCCCAGGACAACAATTCAGCGGGAAGAGATAAATCTCCTATTATAATATTACAAAACTTAACTCCAACCCACCGGGTGGAAAGCCCTGTCACAGCAGAACTCTGCGTTTCGCCTATCTGCAAACTGAACCCGATTCAGGACGGGACTTAAGCGCATGCTTAGGTGTAATTGGTTTCAGTGAAACTTAAGCATGTGCTTGAAATTAAGCCAGTGCATAAGCATTTTCCCTGATTAGTAATGCCTCCCTGAACTGAAGCCAGAACGCGGTCAAGTGGTTGAGGGAGGATGCCAGTGGAGTCCCGAATTCACTGTTTGGTTTCTGGAAAAGTATTTCTATTATTCATCCCTTCTCTTATTTGTCTGTATAACGGGTATAATTACGCAGAGCTGTTTCACCACTCTGGTGTTCAGTACATGCTAGTTTAAATGCTTTGAATTCACTAGATGTTTTCACTTTTTCTTTCAAGGACAGCACAATAAGTGTATTGCACGTTAGTTACCGTCGCAGAGCATCATCTTGAGTTTCCTGTGCGTAACGTGGCATAATCACATATGAAATTCTGCAGATCCTAAGAGGGAACTCAGCCAACTCAGAATTCCCAAGCGGCTCAGGATTTTAGAGAAATTTTCAAAATGTATTTTCACCACATACTTTCAATACACTGACAAGCAGGTTCAGGCACCATACTCTATGGGTTTTAACCCAATTTTTTTTCCTGAGATTGTGATCATTGCCTAATTTGTCTCGTGTCCATAATTTGAATAATGAAGCACTTGTGATGAGTTGGCTGCAGGTTTTAAGACACTAGAAAGTGAGTATTTTGCTCTTGGAATCATGGAGTCATTTATTTCTCCTGTAAGTCTCACGTCCAGCGACAGATGGCAAGATGGATGTGATCTGTGGCAAAGAAGGGGAGAATGGGGAATGCATTCTACTCTGCACCTCAAAGATCTTCTTGGATATAAAACAAATTTAAATAAAATGGCTTCTTAAAATTGCCCTCTCTAGCCATTTACCTCTAAGAAGAAACCAGGCCTAACACCGTAAATGGAATTGCAGGACTTGAGCCCAATTTCACTGCAGTACATAAACATGAAAGGTCCCATGACCATATCAACACGGCATCAGCCCCTTATTCAGAAAATGCACATCCCAATAAACTGACAGCAATCACTCCTTTTGTAGAACAAAGGGATATTCTCAAACACCTAAAGGGGGGGGGTCTACAAGAAAGCTGGAGAGAGACTTTTGACCAGGGTAAGTAGANATCACTCCATTTGGAGAACAAAGGGATACAAAGGAGAAATATTCTCAAACACCTAAAGGGGGGGTCCATAAGAAAGCTGGAGAGAGACTTTTGACCAGGGTACGTAGAGATAGGAGAAGAGGAAAGGCTTTCAGCTGAAAAAGGGGAGATTTAGATTAGCTACAAGGAAGAAGTTTGTCGCCCTGAGAGTGGGGAGGCACTGGAAAAGTTTGCCCAGAGAAATCACAGAAGCCCCATCCCTGGAGGGGTTCAAGGCCAGGTTGGATGAGGCTTTGAGCCCCTGATCCACTGGGAGGTGTCCCTGCCTATGGCAGGAGGGCTGGAAATGGATGATCTATAAGGTCCCTTCCAACCCAAACCACTCTATGGCTCTATGGCTTGTGTTAAACTACGATCACTGCTGCCGCACAGGTCTGGTACAAAGAAATATATAACCAAAAAGGAAAAGAAACTGAAGGAAAGAAGGGCAATGCTAGGGCTTTTTTCTTTAAACACTGGTGAAAGTTTGAATTTTAATTTGGTGAGATAAGGGAGACCACAGTGAGATGATGTCTAATCTCCTGGGTACCTAGATAATCTCCAGGGTACCCAGATAATCTCCTGGGTACCTAGACGGCGACAGATTGGTGAGGACACAAGGGGGGAAGCATTTGTTTTCAAAACCAAAAGCAAAACAACTGAGTCCAAGGCTGAATAAACCCCCAGGGGGTACAATCATGACTCAGAAAAGACTCTAACTGGAATTCATATTCTTACCAAACGGGAAATATTTCATCTATCTTGCTCAATTTAGATGAGATAGAAACTCATTAGAAACACTTCATCATTTTGAAATCAGTGGCACGCTCTCATTTAGAATGTGCAGAGCACCCATGTAGTTTTGGCAATTCCCTCGAACCCCTGCACAGACACTCTATTTGTGGCTATTGTGGCCATTTTTAATAGCGATGGCTAAGCATATTTTTTTCTGGGAGCGCTTTGAAGAGCGGAACCAGTAATCAGACCTCGGCTTGGCTACGAATTGCCAACCTCCTTTTGAACATCTAAATCGCCCACATGGCCCATGAACACAGAGAGGACCACCCACCACATAATATTAACATAAATACAGCATTTACCCACGGCAAAACGAGCGACTGGAACTGGCGGGAGTTGAGTAGAAACAACAAAAAGCGATTAGGGGGCGGGAGAGGTTGAGTTATGAAGCAAGATGAAGAGAGCAGAGTCCGTGTAGCCTGGCTGGAGCAAGAT
This sequence comes from Piaya cayana, assembly GCA_013389865.1. NCBI lineage: Eukaryota > Metazoa > Chordata > Aves > Cuculiformes > Coccyzidae > Piaya > Piaya cayana. The sequence continues at coordinate 99,247 of WAAB01016707.1, read as the reverse complement.
GGACATGATAACAGCTTGTAAATATTCACAAAGCGTAAACAGTAAGGAAGGGAAGAATTCCTTGCAGTGAATAAAGAGGTTCTGTTGGGAGTGAATAAAGAGAGGAAAAATATGTCGCTTGTATGTCAGGGTGAACTTTTTGAGGCATGATCTAGTAGGCAGCGCGAGTCCGCTCGCTTGGCAGGATTTTGAGAGATGGAACAAAGCGTTAGTAGAGCCGGGAAGAACCCGCTCTCAGCAGGGAGTTGGCGGGATGCTCGGAGTGGCCTTTCAGTCTCCCACTGCCGTGGAGCCGTCCCAGCTCCCACAGGAGGCAGCTGCTGACCTCTGGAACACATTGTTCACCGTCCTGCTCATGGAAACCACTGCCTGGCCTCCATGGGACTGGAAACACGGGCTGGATGCACAATCACTTAGGTACGTAAAGACATAAGCAACTGCAGTGGGTGCTAAACAGCTGGACACAGCTGGGAATCCCAGCAGGTCCTTGCAAAGTCAAGTACTTACCACTGGAAATCCAAGTCCAGGAAATTAGATTATAAACCCGCTAAAGTAAGAGCAATCCTTTTGTCCTCCCCTTGTTTAGCACCTAACACAACAGGATTCTTGGCGCTGCTGCAAGGACACTGTTTGTAGTAATAAAAACAGGATCTAATAGGACCTAACAGTCTGCTTGGCTCCTGCAAAGTCAAGGATGAGAAGCGCACTCCAAAGCAGCCGTAGCGGAAGGTTCCCTCAGCAAAAACTGCTCTGCAGAAAGGTGGTAAAGTGATCCGCAGCCCACACCAGACACACACACACGCATGTTTAACTTAGAATCACAAGCGACCACAGAAAAAGGTTACTTGTTGGGCTGAAGCACAGAATTAAAGTTACTTCTAACATGTGTTTTGGGGTCTGGGTGTGGTTTCTAGATAGCCTGAAATTTCAGTCTACTGTTTGGCCTGTCAGCATTAGCCAAGTTTTGATGTGTTCCAGCTCTCTTAAGCGCTGCCGACAGATGCTAAAATCAAAGTTGACATTCAACCTATGTGCTGCGTAATCTAATAACGGCACTCGCGCTACTCAAAATTAACAGAACCTAGGAGCTTTTCTGCAGCAAAATGTTGCTGTCAGTTATATTTTCAGCTGTCTTTTCCAGGGCGTCTAACTAGGGAAAACGACTTTTTTTTCCTCTGAAAAGATTTACAAATAATGTGACATTGTGGTTTTGTATCAACAGAGGAAAAGAGACACTTCAAAGTCCTAACCGACCAGTGTCCAGCACTTGTGGACTTGGTAGGAGTGTGAACAAGGTGAAACCAATTGTCTCAGTGGGGAGCTTGGTGTAAACGTTGATCCCAGAGTGCAGGGCAAACACCCTCTTCCAAGGATCTCTGACTCCTACTTAGACAAGGCCAGAATGTCATATAATTTTTAGTATTTCTTATTAACCCAGTGGAAACCATAGAGGACTTTTTGATCAGCCGAAGGGACGCACTCAAGTTTAAAGCATTATTTTAAAACCTAAACTCAAGCAAATCTCTTCAAACACTGAGTGGCGAGACTTCTGTTGATTTATGCACCACCACAGCAGTTGTAAGCTGAGAGCTGTTGTTGCACGATGCAAACGTCTATCTAACAGTGCCATGGGAGCTGAGCTTCATTGCAGCACTCTCGGTTTCAGCTGAATTCAAACTGTGATGATTTAATAAGCTATTCACTGAAAATGAGAAAACATCAGTATGAAAGACGTGATTATCACACCATCACCCTGCTAAAACGCAGAGTAATGATGGATTCCAAGCCTCTTATCACTTAACACTCTGGGGATTTGGCATTTCAAATAGACATCAGAGTTTCTTTCCTAACACACAGAGACAGAACTTTCCTAATTTTTGCATTTCAGAGCATGAGACCTTTTAACTCCTTAAAGAAAAACCCCCGCAGAGCGCAGAATACTAACCCCTCAGGTCCCACACAATTTAAACTAGGCAGAGACGGAGCTGTTCCATTAATCATGTTTTCAGTTTCTGACAGAAGTAGGGTTGCACATTAAAATTCTCCCATTTTCACTGTCAGTTTCTTGGTATTATTATATTGAGATGCACCATCTTAAAATCACCAAGTTAGGAATTCTCTTTATTTCATAGCCTCATCTTCCTCAGCATTAAATAATAAGAAAACCAAAGCAACTGCAGAGCAGCGTTCTATAGGTGCTTCCTAATTTTCAGGTTGGTTTCAGCAGGGAATGTATCTTGTGCATGAAAGTGTTGTCTTTATTGACAACTTGTGCTACGTTGCAAGGAAACACGGGATCCTACTGAAAGCAAAATCTCTTTCCAAACTTTGTTCTGCCAGACGCAGCCTCTCCTAGCACTGGATTCCAGCTTTGGTTTTCTTCATAGCAATTTTTGGCTTTTGAAAATCTCCTTACTCGACAATTTGTGCTTGTGGGGAAAATATAGAAACCACACAATACATTTTTCCCTTGTGTTTTTTGGGCTTTTTGTTGTATCTCAGCCCTGTTTTTATCTATATCCACGTACTTTGAAACACGGCTAACCTATAATTATGGAAAGAACAAATAGAGTCNTGGTGATTCTATGATTCTATTCTATGATTTATGGGATTCTCTCTCTGATCTCACAATTGAATCCAACTGCTGATCTTACCTCACCCCACGCTGTAATTTTCACAGTTAAAAATAAACACTGAGTGCAAGAATAGATCTTTTATCTTGAGCTGTGTAGGAGAAGCTGCACGTGAAAAGTATCAGTGTGGTGAATGGGAATGTAAAGATTTTAATGAAAGTGCAGGTAAAACTCAGCAAGTCTCTGGGGACGTTTCTAGCAATGAGTGATTCTTTGCTGGAGGAGATACCAACATCAGGTTCAGTTACCTAACTAAAGTGCTTTTTCAACTAATTATGCACTGGTGTCATGCTCCACTGACATGCAGTTTTATGCAAAATAGAGAACTGCTCACAGTGAATTCACTGGCCAACCTTGCTCTGCTTTTAATGAGTTCTGGATCTCACTTAGCTATTTAAACGTATGTTTTAAGGTCCGCCTCCTGTTCTTAATGAAATCAACGGAAATTCTCTCACTGACATCAGATGGAAGAAGCACGGGGTTTAAATACAATGAAGATTCAAGAAAGAAGTATTCTAATCTTACATAATGCAGAACTGAGCAAAGCAACCTGAGTCAATAAAATATGTAGAGAAGGAAAACATGTATTTCTTAACCTGTTAAACCTCATCTTTGGCAAACACTCTATGACAAAGGCCTCGCATAAGGAGAACAGAAAAGCAACCCTGAAGAAGCACCTGGCTTAGAGATTTCTCTCTGCAATCTGCTCCTTTACACTTAATGCAATTAACCCCCAAGAGCTGTCGCTACACGATTCCTTTGNCAGCTTTGGTTTTCTTCATAGCAATTTTTGGCTTTTGAAAATCTCCTTACTCGACAATTTGTGCTTGTGGGGAAAATATAGAAACCACACAATACATTTTTCCCTTGTGTTTTTTGGGCTTTTTGTTGTATCTCAGCCCTGTTTTTATCTATATCCACGTACTTTGAAACACGGCTAACCTATAATTATGGAAAGAACAAATAGAGTCGTATCACACAATCTGGCATAATACATTAGTTGCTAATTTTTTTTGGACAGTTTGAGAAATGAAGGATAAAACCCACCAACTTGGCAAAAATAAATTAGCTAAGTAACCACTGATTCAAACGTGTTTGGGCAAAGACAATAGTGTTAATTTAATAGTAAATACACATATATGCATGTGTAAATACACTCACATATATCTATATTGACTGTACTACTATCATTAATGGTTGGACTCGATGATCTGGTGGGTCTCTTCCAACCTGGTGATTCTGTGATTCTATTCTATGATTTATGGGATTCTCTCTCTAATCTCACAATTGAATCCAACTGCTGATCTTACCTCACCCCACACTGTAATTTTCACAGTTAAAAATAAACACTGAGTGCAAGAATAGATCTTTTATCTTGAGCTGTGTAGGAGAAGCTGCACGTGAAAAGTATCAGTGTGGTGAATGGGAATGTAAAGATTTTAATGAAAGTGCAGGTAAAACTCAGCAAGTCTCTGGGGACGTTTCTAGCAATGAGTGATTCTTTGCTGGAGGAGATACCAACATCAGGTTCAGTTACCTAACTAAAGTGCTTTTTCAACTAATTATGCACTGGTGTCATGCTCTGCTGACGTGCAGTTTTATGCAAAATAGAGAATTGCTCACAGTGAATTCACTGGCCAACCTTGCTCTGCTTTTAATGAGTTCTGGATCTCACTTAGCTATTTAAACGTATGTTTTAAGGTCCGCCTCCTGTTCTTAATGAAATCAACGGAAATTCTCTCACTGACATCAGATGGAAGAAGCACGGGGTTTAAATACAATGAAGATTCAAGAAAGAAGTATTCTAATCTTACATAATGCAGAACTGAGCAAAGCAACCTGAGTCAATAAAACATGTAGAGAAGGAAAACATGTATTTCTTAACCTGTTAAACCTCATCTTTGGCAAACACTCTATGACAAAGGCCTCGCATAAGGAGAACAGAAAAGCAACCCTGAAGAAGCACCTGGCTTAGAGATTTCTCTCTGCAATCTGCTCCTTTACACTTAATGCAATTAACCCCCAAGAGCTGTCGCTACACGATTCCTTTGCAGCAATCACTAAACTCACCCCCGAGGTGGGGAGGAAAGTCACTGGGGATATTCTGCTGCCTAAAACCTCAGGTGAGTAAAATAAGTGGCAGCAGGGAACTCAGGTGTGTCTATTTGCAGCATCCAGGCTGCAGGGGGGCACCTGCCCCCCCTTCCTCTCACCTGCCCCTCCTGCTCAGGGCTGCAGAGGCTCAACCGAGGGGCTGCCTTGCCCTTCCTAGGAAAATAGTCTGTCCAGGGATGGAGGAGCTCCCTCAGGCTCTGCTCCTTGTTGGAAACAGGAATCATTTTGCCTCTTTTTTTTCCCTTTTTCTTTTTTTTTTTTTTTTT
>WAAB01016707.1:82782-94227 GCA_013389865.1 Piaya cayana | reverse complement strand
TTTTTTTTTTTTTTTTTTTTTTTTACCCCCAGCACGGTTGTCTTTGTTCTCCCATATGGTCTTTTTAAGCCAGAACCTTTTCTTCTGAAACTACTCCAAGAACTTGGGGGGGGGGGCGTTGCAAGATGCGTTTTCTGAGAGGCTGAGGTGCAGCCGCCCTGTCCGAGGGCTGGTGTGCGGTTGGGGCTCGGTGGGGCTCGGTGGAGCATCCCGCAGCCGGACAGGTGCTGCATCCTCCCTGGGATAATCCCCAACTCCAGTGAAACACCCCTGAGCATCCCCCCTCCCAACCCCGGCGGGAGCAAAGCTGCAACGGGGCAAAGCCCGGCGGGGGGTTTAGGGCTTTGGGAGCCTCGAGGGGGAGGCAGAGGCTCAGCCCCGCACCTCCAGCCCCTCCACGCTCCCGAGAGGGTGACCCAGACCCCTCGGGACACCCCTGTCCCGGCTCCCAGAGCGAGCGGAGCACCCGGACCGACCATCTCCTCGCAGCCTTCTTCGCAGCTCCTTACACCCTCCTTTACACCCTCTCCGCAAGCTCCACGCCTTTCCCTCACGGCTGCCTGGCACCCACCTCGCCGTCTCCTTGCAACCTCTCTGCGAGCTCCTTCTTCTCCACTTGGAGCTGCTTGCACCCTCCTGGCCGTCTCCTTGCATTCTCCTGGCCCCTTCTTTGCGCTCTCCTTGCCACTTCTCTGCATTCTTCTTGCCACTTCTCTGCACCCTCTTTGCACCCTCCTTGCACCTTCTTTTTGCACGCTGCTTTGCACCCTCCCTGTACCCTCTTTGCACGCTCCCTGCACCCTCCCTGCAGCCCCTCTCCCCCTCCGCTGCGCTCTCCCCGCTCTCTCTTCTCCATTTCTTTGCCCTCCTCATACACCCCTCGCCCCTCTCCCAGCTCCCTCCTGCCCCTCGGCAGCTCCAGGAGGGGGGAGAAGGCCGGCGAGGACACCCCCCCCCCCAGTATAAGGCGACCCCGACCCCCCTGCAGCCCCGGTGCCACCTACCCAGGAGCAGCCCCGCGAGCCACCAGCCCCGCTCCATGGTCCCGTCCGGCTCCCTCGGCGGCGCCGCGATCTGCCCCGGTGCCCGCGGGGACTCAGCGGGGCGGAGCGGCCATCGGCCCCGAGCCTCGCTCCGAACTGAGACAGAGACTTAAAAAGCCACCGCCGGCCACCCCGCCGAGAGCGCGTCCCCCCCCCTCCCCGGCTGCTGGTGGCTCTAATGGAGCTTTGGCAGCCACAGGTTCCAGTTGCCAGAAGAGGTGGAGACTCCGCTGCCTGCGCCCCGCATGCGGCCGCGCTCCCTCCCCGCGGGGGAGGAACGGCACGAGGAGGAGGAGAAGGAGGAGAAGGAGGAGGAAGGCTGCCCCGACGGGCCGGCATCCCCGACGGGGACCCGCATCTCAGGGACCAGCGTCCCCTTGGGGGACCCAGCATCTCGGGGACCTGCATCCCCAACTGGGACCAGCACCTCAGAGACCAGCATCCCTGACTGGGACCCACATCCCTTGGGGACCCACATCTCGGGGACTTGCATCCCTAATTGGGACCCAAATCCCCTTGGGGACCTGCATCTCAGGGACGAGCATCCCTGACTGGGACCCACATTCCCTTGGGGACCAGCATCCCTTACTAGGACGCACATCCCATTGGGACCAGCATCTCGGGGACCTGCATCCCTAATTGGGACCCACATTCCCTTGGGGACCTGCATCTCAGGGACCAGCATCCCCAACTGGGACCAACAACTCAGGGACCAGCATCCCAGGGACCAGCATCCCCAGCTGGGACCAGCACCCCAGGGACTGGCACTTTCCCCTTGGGGACCAGCATCCCCAACCAGGCTGGCACCCCTGCCTCAGGCACTGGCCCTTTTTCCGCAGGGATCAGCCCCGACGGCTGCTCTGACCGTGTGGCACCACAGCTCCTCAGCAGAGCGCTGTGAGGGATCATCCCCATATCCCCACATCCCGGTCTCCCTGCCCTCTGTGGGAGCTGGCTGGCAGGGTCATCAAGAGAACAGGGCCTAAAGCCCTTAGAAACGTCCTCAACATCCCACAACGAAAAAAATAAAGGACTGTTTGCAGGCGACTCCCAAGCACCTACCTCAGGTGCGCTCACCCATGGCTCTTGTGTTCATGGCAGCCAATTCCCTTCCCTTTCTGTTTCCCAAACGAGCCCCACGGGACAGAGCAGCGCTTGATGAAGGGCCTGTAGCCAACTCTTGGCACAAAGCTAAGCACAAACCTGAGCTTAAGAGGCCTGCATGATACAACAACACTTCTCCTTGTCTGTATTGATGATTAGCAATGAACTGGAAACGAGGGGTTGACTGAACATGAAGCTGCTCTGTTCATGGAGCTTCAAAGAGTAAAATGACGTGTGTCCGGTAATGCTGGGAGTGGGTTTCCTTTGGAAGTGGGGAGGGGAAGAACCTTTGCTGTGGTGGCTTTAATAGTCTAACGGTCATGCCGGTATCGACGCTAAAGGATGAGGTTTAGTGTCTTTTTTCCAAACTGAAAAACTAGGCTTGAGTTTAGCAAGCTCACGTAGTTGCTGAGCACAAGGTCCAGCGTGCTGGGGCGAGGTCTCATTGCACTGAGTTTATCTCCTCATCAAAACTAATGCACAGCATCTTTAACGCAAAGTGGGACAAACTTATCTGCCACGAACGCATAAAGAATTAAAGTTTAATGATACTTGCCAAGATAAAAATAACAAAAGCCATTTGTAATGCAGGCGCTCCTTTTTCCTAGCTGATGTTTTTATCTCTTTTTTGTTTTTTCGAATTCCCCAAACCAACCATTCTCGGTGAATGGCCAAACCGCTGGGGTTTTATTATATTTACAAATACATAAATTGTCAAATGCGTAGGTGAAAGCGCTGTCGATTATAGTAATGCTAGAGAGAAAGGAATAATTTTGTAAGAAGTTACCTTTAAAAATCAGGGCATGTTCTTTTCAGGCATAATCAACTGAAACCCAGAAAAATGATGATATGGATGATCTGCTGGTAACAAACTTTTATTGGTAATACGCACTTCTCATATGACATTTCCAACCTCTAATGCTAATCAGAGCTTCACTTCTTTTGGAGTATTTTAAGAGCGTTTGTTTGAGTGATAGAATAAAACCAAAGCAGAGCAGTTTTTATGAGGATGTTTGAAAATTTTAATAATCGTATGCAAACTATCACGAGCTTTTATCACGTATCACGATAACAGGACAGAGTGATAGATTTCGTTCATACGGCTTCTTTCATCCCTGCAGCTCCCCAAGGGACCTTATCAAAGTAACCGAGTCATAAGCACTTTTTCTTTGGAAGGATTCCTCCCGCTCTCGTCGTGCTGCAGAGCTGCCTGAGCACAGCGGGGCAGCTGTTTCGCCGCGCGCCGCCCCGGGAGGATGAGAAGAGTGCCACAGCCCGTTAGAAATACCAGGAGGATTTAGACAGGGCCATCGAGCCTTCCAAGCTGGAAGTCTGCCAGGACATCAGGCTCAAATTCTCGACTCGTGTAAAAATTGCTGGGTAATCTTCAGCTCCTGCAGAGGACCAGCGATGTGAAAACGCCTATAATTTTTATTATCAAATAATTACAGACTACCTGCTGGGCAAAGCACGTGGAGGGAGACAAATGATTGCAAACAGCCTGCAATTCCAGCAGAACTGTGTGGCTTGATTTATGCATTCAAAGTGAATATGAGTTGCTCCTATTCTGGTTCAGGAGCACTTTACTCACGGTGCTGTAAATACTAACACAGCCGCAGGGTAACTGGGAAGCAGACCAAGGTGTTTCTGCATTAGCTATGCTTCACTTGCCTGGCACCTTGTGTAATATTCATTCCTGTGCAAAACAGGTACAGAATATTTGAACTCGGGATCAGGCACTCTCGTCAGCAACACGGGGCAACGAGTTGCTTAGCCCCTGAAGGCCAAATATTTTCTCTTCCCCTCCGAGAGGCAAGGATAGGCAACCACACATGAAGGCAGCAGGCCAGGAAAGCAAAGATTAATAAGCCAACAGCTCTGAAAATACTGTTTGTCTGGAGAAAGGAATCCTCTGACTAGATACTTGAGCTCCCAAAAAGCCAAATTCATAGCAACTTCGCTTCTGAAGTTCAGTCACCAAAAGGTGATACCAAGGAATATAATGTTTGCACAGTTGAAAATACCGAGTGACCTGAAAGCGCTGAGGGTGTGTGTTTACAACTAAAGTTGATGCTGTAGAACTACTTGCACTCAATTTCAGGCGTGTGTTTTATGGGTCTGTGGAAATTAATATGCCCTAACAGCTTTCCAGGATAGCCTAGACACAAGACTACTGCAAAAAACTTAGTGGAAGTAAGAGATTAAAAGAAAATCTCTTAATATTCAGATTCTGTTTTCATCCTGGGAATTTCAGCTGCTGTGGATGGTCACCTGTAAAATGTTCTGCATCAAGATAGAATTTAAAGGAACAACCTCCATTTTTCCTCAATGCCTGTGAATGACTTCCAGTCTAGAGCTTCTTTGGTCAGGTCTCAGCCAAGCGCAGATGAAATTGAGTTATAAAAGTCTGCTTTGAGGGGCTTGAGGGAGAAGAGTGAGGCATCCCCCATGGCCAAACCTTCATTGAATCTCACTGGGAAACTCTGGAGGGAGCTATATACATTTAACACTCTTTGACTCACCAACAGATGGATCATGCTGCAGAATTGGCAGGTGGGGACAGAAAAAAAAAGATATTAAAAAGCTATAGAAAGTAAACAGACCTGGAAAGGATTCTTGAATTTCTCAGAAAAAAACATAATACAAGGTGCAGATTCTATTTGTTTCACTATTAAATAAAAACGGTTAATAGGTGCAAAGGATTCTTCATCGGAAGTATGATATATAGAGCCTGTATTTGTTAACTTTTACAACGTGGCCAAAGGAAGATTAACTTCCCCACATGGACATCGGAGCCAGGGATGACACGTTTCACTCAGACACATAAATGGTGTCATCAGTGCCTGTCTCAAGACGTCTCCCAGCTTTAACTTGCAATGCTGAGTACTCCATTTATCTCAATTCAGCACAGAACACGATTTCCCTGCTGTGGAACATTGTATTATTGCTGCTTTCTTCACCATTACTAAAGAAATCGTAATGTTGCCCTCTGGCAATTTTCTCTTACTTTATCAAGATGGACAACAGCCTGGGCTCTGCTCTTTGAGCCTGGTGGATGTAGACAGAGATCTCTAGCGTTTGGGTTGCTTGGGTGTCTCTTTATCAGCCACCTGAGATGAGCAACTTCAGAGAGTGGAGCAGGGAAGGAAATATCACCCTGCTTTGGCCCGGCGCTTTGAGCTATTCACTGAGAAGGAGCATTTTGAAAGAATATTGCAGAGTCATATGGTGCAAACCCAGTGCGCTTTACAGAGCAACAATAGGAAAATGTGAGTAAACCTTCCAGGGTACCTGGCTCAGCGTATGTATTTATACGCTAAAAAGCACTGGAGTATTATTTACATGCTTAGCTGGGGTTTGTCCTTTCTAGAGAAGTCTGGACTGCTACCTGTTGTACTTGGCTCACGATGATTTAAATAAGAATTTATAGACCCTAAACCATCTGCAAAATGTCCCAGTTCTTCAAGGCCAATGTAAATGCAATGAGGCGGGGGGGGGGGGGGGGAAACCACAGAAAGAAAAGGTTAACAAGGTTCCTCCTTGCCTTCCCTTTGGCACGCTTTACAATTAACTTTATAATGTCTGGGAGCAAAGGTTTGAAGCAGCTAAAGCTCCCACAGTCTTGGAGATAATTGCAACGGTTTGTGTAGGACGTTGTACCAGCAGAAACTTTGGTTTCATAGCACTGCAAGTTGTTGAGAATATGAGCACTGCAGGGCACTGTGGAGCGCTGGCTTCACGTCTCGACATGAAAGCAGCTCGCTGTGATTTATATCATCATGCTAATCAGGAACGCACATTAATTCAAGGTCCCTTTTGGGGTTAGGGGAAGAAGAAAGAATCAGAAATGAGCCAGCTTTCTATCTTGTGCAAAGTGCCACCTTTTACCAAAGTGTGAAGGAATTAAATGTGTCATTAGTTTTTACATCTGCTTTAAAAGGCAGCTAGAGGAGAGATGTCACTGCGAGCTGCAGCGAGAGCCACGGGCAGTGGAACCTTCTTCTGCCCTCAGCCTCTATCAGCATTGAGGAAATTTAAAATTTAAATAGATCTTGAAACTCTAGCCCACATTTTCTTATGAATGACAGATCCTTCCTGCCCTCAGTCCACCACATTTCTCCAAGCCTGAAAACTGACGCTTCCTTCTTAACAGCAGAAAGTGGGAAAGACGTTTGTGGTCTGGTGGTTACACCATGGGGTTGGAAAGCAGGAGAAGTGTTGTTCCATGTCTGGGCCAAGTTTCTTGTTCACCATGGACTTGATCCTGCCAGATACTGAGCACCCATTGATTTCTCAAGGCCAAGCCCTCACGCAATTCATGTGAGTCCAAGTTCTTGTTCCAAAGCAAAAACTGGGCCTGTCTTCCAAAAAATTGGTGCTGATTCTGTGGTTATGCTGCTTCCTTCACAGTCCCAGCAGCCCAGCCTTTATTTCCATTCTCCCTTCTAGTGGCATGAGAGCCGGGACCGTCGTACTCCAACACCTGACACCTCCGAAGCCCTGATTCCTCATTAAAATTGCATTTTACTCCTCTCTAGGGTTTAGATTTTTCAGATTAGTGGGAGGTCCTGTTCTCTTCTGCCTCTGCCCATAACCAGGAAGGGAAAAGAATAACAATCCAGAAAGAAACCGCTTTTATTCTTATAAGTTGCAAAATCAGCACTAGCTCTGACTTTCACTAGAGGAGAAATTACAATAGGTACAGACATAATCGCTACCGAGACTGGTTTCTTTAGGGCAGCATGTGGCTTAGAAACAACAAGCAAGAATAATCATATATCTAGGCTGATTGCTGGGCAAGTAATAAACCCTCTCCAATGTTTATTAGTGTTCACCCATTAGGATTGTAGGAATCTAGGTGCTGGTGTGTTACAAATACCTTAGATGCGTGATTTTATGTGTGTTTTCCATGGACCTCGTGGTGACTGTGAGCTGATTCTAAGGTTCTGCAAAAAAATAACCAAGAAAAGCAGATACATTGTCAGTGGCTCCATGGGGGATCCACGAGTCCTAAAAGACTGGAAACCACCGCTGAGATCAATGGATGGATTATTTAGATTGGACGCGGTCCCTTTTTTGCATCCTTATGTGTAATCCAATTTTCAGTGTAGGATTTCAGCGTAAGAAGTGCCAATTGCAGCGCTGCATGCAGAAAACTGCACGGATCTGGCCGACTCCGAGAGTCTGTGGCTCCGAGCGTGGCCTCTGCCACTCTGCAGAGACAGAGAAAATAAGAGGGAACTCAGGCCATCGGTAAAGAAAGGTAAAATAACTGTGTGTTTGTTCAGTGCCTGTAGTAACCATAAGCAGTTGTTAAAACAGATAGGAGTGTGTTAAAAATCCAAGCCTTTCTGCGGTGCCTAGTCCAGCGCTGTTTTAATAAGGCTTGTTTTCTCGTCGTTAAAACAATCATTTACTCTTTACGTTTAGGAAGATAAGTGTCCTCAAAGCACATAATGATATCAGCAAAGATAAATTATAAAGGCCACCAGGCGATTTCGTGCTACTGTGAGGAACGCGTCATAAATCGTTGCAGCAGACACATGTCTGCTCCAGAAACGATGCTCGTATGCACCTGCTTATGGCTTGAGAGCAGCTCCTTGCATGTTATATTCCTGCAAAGCACGAGAATAATCTTTACAGGAGGCCGCAAATAGCAGCTGAGACTGGTGCCCTCATTAGGAGAGCGCTAATTGCATATTTAATTCTTGCTCTACCTGAAAAATATATATGGATATCAACTTTAGTTCAAGACTTACATGTGCATTTTTCCTTATATGCCTGAAACATTATTACATCATCTGCATTTTTGCTGGTTTATATACTTGCGCTTTCCCTGCTGCTGCTCAAACCTATCACAAAATGTTATCAAAGCTTTTTGTAGAAGTAAACAATGGGATAAATGATGTTTTTTGAGTGCCTTGTATTATATAGAACCCTTTTATCCAGAGCTGCCCCTGAGCACCTGGCTGTGGCTCACGCTTTCCAGTACGTCTCGTTGCACAAACCCTCCTTGCTGCCCCATAACAACCACCAACTGTCCCAAACTGCTGACCTATTAACCAACCAAACCGAGTTAAATATTGCCATGTGTAAGTGTACTACTATTTTTCTAATTGCTAAAAACATGTCCTTCCTGCATTCAATAGCCTTTAGAAGAGATTGTTAACATCTGGGTATTTAGCACAATAGAGGCTTTAAACTTAAAGGAGCGTTGTCCAGGTTAGCCGGTGAACTTGGCCATATGTATTTTTGTGCAGATGATTCTTTTTCATGTTATCCATGTTACATTTGAAACCGTGAATCAATGGGTCTCATGAGGATCGTGTCAGCAGAGAGCACAGTTCATTCTAAAAAGAATAGACTTGGGAGAAGATGGATGTAACCCCAGACGGATGATGATGGATTGGGACTGCTTTTCAACTGGATGTACGGCTTTCTGCTGGGGGAACAAAACCTCTCTTGGTATTTTCTGATGTGGTTGTATGGGATAGTTATGAGCCTTATGACCCAAAAAGTCCCAATCGCTCCCAGCTATTTAGAGATTGGGATATGAAGAGCGCTCCAGACTGTGTTCTGCCTGTGGCTTTACTGTGTAGAAGAGTCCATTTTACACACGGCTGTAATAATTTTGAAAACCTAAGTTTATTTTCCACCACTAATTGCAAGAGGGTTTTTTTTTCCTTCTGTCTTTTGCTTGCCATGGAGGACAAGTAGTTTTTCTTGCTTCTAGATAGCTTCAATTCCTGCAGTTGTGAACTAGTTTGCTGTTACAGCATTTGTATTTTAAGCATGAAAAACACGTCTAGACCCAGTAGTGCTGGGGAGAGAGATTCCTTGGTATTTGAACTATAAATACAGCAATTTTCCCCTCATCTTATACTTTACAAAGCTTTGTTTTTACAGAAGTATCTAATCTTAAATCAAACTATACCAGTCCTTTAAAGTCTATCTCATCAGCAACAGTTTAGGTACTCCGAAAATAAAGTGATTACAAATCTGAGCTCTGTACCCGTATGTCTCAAAACCTTAGGGATGAAGCGGAGATCCTTTGCGTTTACAGAAAATTTAAACCTTGGTACCGTGGTGAATTGTGTGTGTTCTGTAAACAATGATATTGTTGGGCTGAAGAATCAAGCTTTCACGGAAAGAGATGGCTTTCCCTTTTCCTGCATCACCACTACAGTGTCGATGTGTGCAGCTGCCTGACTGCACGGGTGCTAAGAAGTCGCGGCCTCACAAATGCTGGAGCTACCCTGCGATGCCAGCGCTGCTGGGGATGAGCTGCAGGACAGAGAGGAGAGAGGGGTCAGCAGCGAGACCCAAGCTCCGCAAGTTACTGCCCAGCCAGAAACGCAGAACTGACAAGGGACCTTTGATCCTCTGAAAACACAAAGTGTAATTGATTTTTTTCATTTAGAAGCATGACCGGTGTTACATTTCCTGAGCTGGACAAGGGTGGTCCAGATGTCCATGACAGATTTTTGCATAAGCACTTTACATTTTGTTTTGATAACTGTTTGCTCTTCTTTTTTTAAAAAAAATAATACAACCCAAACCTCTTCACACACAGTTACTGTTGCTGAAGTCACTTCCCATAGAAAAGAAGTCACACCAGCCTTTAGCCTTCAAGAGTTCATTAGATCTCTGGTTGCTTGTGGGGAAAACAGACAAAATTAGGCAGACAGGAAAAACTGTGGGACAGTTATTTATGTGAAATTTGGGTCGTAAAAAAAATCAAACAAGTTAGTAGTGCAACCATATGCTGGGAAAAATAGGCCAAGTTTTATCCAGTCTACTCACAAGTCAAATAACTGGATATATGAACTGATTATTCAACTGCGTGTGCATTCTGAGGAATCTGGAACGTGATTTTTAATGGACCAGATTCCAAATTATTCAGGCAATGTGCAAAGAGTCAAAATGTCATAAAAATGCCGTGATTCTGTCTCCATCTTTATTCTCCTGCCTGTTTATACATCTACTCATCCCTTGAAAAATACCGTTCTTTATTCTGGTAGTACCACCTTACTCAAAGGGTCATCGTGCTCAGTAGCGAAATGTTTTCTTCTGGAATTGTTACAGGATTGTTTTTTATTATTTCTGCTTGCGAAGCTTCTAAATAAAGGACAATAGAGAAGAAAGGCCTTCATAAATCTACCCGCAGAGCCTTTGGGATAAAGGGTTTCTAACATGCACGGAAATATTTACCTTTTCTAGGCAATTCCAGGACAAGGACTTGCAGGGTCACAAGGAAGTTGCTGTCAGATAATCATAGTGAGAAATGATAAATTAATAGAGATTGTCATAAGTGGTATTAGAATTTGAATCTCATAGGTAACCACGTTTGAATTCCTTCTTTCCTTTAACATCTAAGGAAACACAGAACGATGAGCGTACAATGAGTCCATCTCTCTAACTGTGCCCCCTGCTGAGTTCAGTGGAAAGTCTGCTGCTCTTCCATGGGCTGCGGTCACCCCTGTACACCTGAAAGACACGTATTTCTCTGATTAAAAAAAGAAAGAAAGAAAAAGCTCAAACAGATTCCGAGCCACTTCAGAGTTCGTTTCTGGAATAGCAAACATAAGTTTTCGTTCTCTTATTTCTCGATTAATTCATTTCATGTCAGCTGGTTTGGGTTGCTTCTAAACTCTGATCAAAGAGAAATGACCCCCCCAGTGGGCATTTTAATCTTGTTTCTGTGTTTTTAAAGGAAATTAAATGTTAATTGCTGCTGGGTAAATTCATCTAAAACAGTAATTTCCAACTCATGCCACAAACAGTGAGAAAATAAAGATAATCGTGTGGCATTTCCTGCTGAATAAAGGGAGAAAGGACTTTTTTTTTCCAAATAATATTTTAAAATAAAGTATTTTTGAAGATTACTATTATTGTATATTTTTAAATGTCTGTTACTTTCAAACGCCTGGCTAAGCTGACTGCAGTAATTGTTAAGTAAATATTTCTCTCTCTGTCTCAGAGGTGACTGCATAAGAACTATTACTTTGTTTAAAGAGATATTTAAAAGTAACAAGAAATTACCATTGCGTATCCAATAGCAATCTCAAAATAAGGAGCCCAGCTGCAAGAGCACCCTTAGCAAGTTTGCAGATGACACTAAGCTGGGTGGAAGTGTCGATCTGCTGGAGGGTAGGAAGGCCCTGCAAAGGGATCTGGACAGACTGGACCACTGGGCAGAGTCCAATGGCATGAGGTTTAACACAGCCAAATGCCGAGTCCTGCACCTGGGGCACAACAACCCTATGCAGAGCTACAGACTGGGTGAGGTCTGTTTGGA
>WAAB01016707.1:18452-82517 GCA_013389865.1 Piaya cayana | reverse complement strand
TCTTCCAACCTGGTGATTCTGTGATTCTGTGATTCTGTGAAGAGTGGGCTCAGTATGCGACATCTGTGCTGTGGCAGCATGTGGAGCTCGAGTCCGTTGAAGGAAATAATCAGACATTGGTTATAGCACAACCTATTATCAACTTGCAAGTGGAGACCAGTGATTTGGGGATCTCGCCGCTTGTACTCGCCCTTTCATTATGCATCGGGTCTGGCCCTCAAATGTCATGATTACACCACCCCAGGAAGTCAAGAGCTTCAAAAGATGTTAGAGGCCGGCTACCCTGGAATCAAGGCATCCCAAAACACATGCAAATTGGGACCCACGCTTCTGGGTTTCCAACAGCGCTGCCCACAAACATCCAAATTTTAGGATTGAGCTCTTTTATTGCCAAGTATTTAAACCCAAAAAAATGGCTTTGGACTAAAATTTCTGTAGGATTTACCACTAAAAATATCTCTGTATGCAGCAAAAAAAAAGCCTCATGGTTTCTAATATTACTTTTTGATCTTTTTGACAGCAGCATTGGCGTTATTCTATGAAGAAATCTCGCCTTCCCTGGAGGTGTTTAAGGCACGAGTAGACAAGGTCCTGAGGGACATGGTTTAGTGTTTCAGGGGAATGGTTGGACTCGATGATCTGATGGGTCTCTTCCAATCCAGTGATTCTGTGATTCTGTGAAAGGAAGAAGCCGTGAAGTTCCCATCTTCCACGTCATTGCAATCATAAGAAGAAAAAAAAATAAATTGAAAAATGTCTCTATTATATAATCTACACATTAGCAGGTGGAAAAACAGCAACATCATTTAGCTTTCGACACAGAAATGTCTTCCTTGGAGCCAAGCAAATTCACCCTGGTGTTTAATCTGAACTGTTGCCAATTTTCTGTCCGTAATGGGAATCCAGTGGAAACTCTGGGGGGAGAAAGAATTAAAGATAAACGCCACTTTTAGCGCAGAAGCTTTGTCTAGGCAGATTTCGTAAGGGCCAGCAGAGCACAGCCTCAGGGACGGGTCCCAGATCAGCAGCAGCATTGCCTGCAGGAGGTGTGTGTAGGTTTGGCCTTGGCAGTGCCTGTCAGAGCACGAGGGTGACTTACCTAGAGTGTAAAAATATAATTTTTAGTTAAAACTTCAGCACAAACCTAAGTTCATGCCCTCCAGACTCACTTTGGGTGCCACCACCTTGGCCGCATTCTGGATCAAACATTTAAGTGATGCTCTGCAGTCGCTCCGGCTCGTGGTCCTTAACCAAAGCTCATTTCTCTTTGTCTCTGGGAATTATCAGAGAATCCACTCACTATGGTCCTGAAAGTTTCCTACTTTGAAGAAACATTGGATCGCAATAAAAACCGGTGAAGACTAAACAAAACCACTCACAGGAAAGTTAAATGTGCGGGAGGCCTTGTGGGAGTGGAGGATGGGCTTGCACTGGGTCAATTTGCCTGCTCAGCATCCAGGAGGGGTCAAAATTAATATTTTTTCCTAAATTCCACAGATGATTTTTTTTTAATAGGAAACCCTGAGATGTTCAAAAGAGGCAGGGAGCTAAGCTGCAAGTGTCAATGGTTTTTAATGATAGATGCATTCCTTAGGCTCTTCTATAATAGCAGCTTTAATGTGTTGCTCCGTGCAAGCGTAGAAAACTTGATTCCAAGCAATAATTAAAAGTCCTCTAATCCCAAGAAAAAATTAGATTAAACCAGAGCTCCCCCTTATAGAGATTAGACTAAAGCTGCTAAAATTGAAGCTTCCTCATAGCAATTACTTCCAATTTTTATTAAGGTTATGCACTCAACATAGTGCCTGACTCTGAATCAAAAGCTGCTAAGTGGGAAAAATATCATGCTAAATATGCTAACAATAAAGTTTTCAGTCTAATCAATCTCTCTGCTACTACAGCAAATGGTAATTATTTTAATGGAGTGCCAAGATAAGTAAGAAGCTGAAAGTAATCTGAAAATTTCTCTCACTGCCTGTTAATGGTTGATTTTCCTTCATTTTTTCCCCTTTGAAAACATTCCAAGAGCGCTCAAAACTTGAGTGAAATATCTCCTTACACGTTACCTAAGAATGGCTTTGGTGTTGCCTAGGTTATATTTAAAAAAAAAATCAAAACAACCAACAAAAAAACCCTTCTAAAAATTACTGCAGACTTTCCTTTTGCAAAGATGATGGGGAAAAAATTCTGGAACTTCCCCTTTGTTTGCATCAATAGATATTTTATTAGGGCTACGGGAGGTTGAGCAGACATTGATCATTTTGCCCTCAGTATGAAACCTGAAAAAAAAAAATTAGAAAATAAATAAAAAGACAGGAGGGAAAACTTATATAGTGAATTAATTGGGCAGCAAGATAACAATAAACCAAAATGCTCTGATGCTAAAGTTACACGCCCATAACAACTGTCACAGCTGCACTAATATAACTTTTTTGGAAGGATCACCACATAAATTATCAATAAATATTTTTAAAGCACTCTTGCCTATAGGGTAAGAGACAAAGTAAATGTAAAGATGCATGAATAACATGAATAATACAGTTATGTCTCAGTCAATAACTGGTATCCTACTATTTTTTTTTAACTGGGTGCAACTGGGGTAGGTGTGCCAACACCACCAGACCCAGCACTGTCTGTGAAAGGCATTTTTAATTTTATTTTCATGTGCAAGCATGAAAGGCTCCGAATCGAAATCTGCCCCCTGGTATTCCCAGAATTTTGAACAATGCAGCTCCGGATCTGAACTTCGGAGTTGTCCCCTCTAGCTCGGATTGGCAAGGTGACTTGTTACCATAAGCTGGTTGCAGGGACCCAGTCGCACACGCTGGTTCGTGTGGAGCTTTCCCAGCCTAAGAGGGAGCTTAAGAACGGGATATGCCAAAGCCAGTGCAAGCTGTAAGCTCCCGCTGCTGTGAAGAATCAAATCCTCTTTTTAAAATACAGCCCTCTCCGGTGTGTATGACAGTGATAGGAGAAGACAGTGCGGAGCAGCGTTCGTGTCAACCGTCACAGGACTGTGATAAATGTGCTTGTCAGAGTCCTACAGCTCTATCTGTTTGCTGTCTGGTGGTTGCATGATTCAAGACCAGTTTATGAGTTTCTTCTGGAACCAGATGGTTGCAAGGCAACAAAACGAGTGCCAGCTACATATAAATGTCAAATGTTCAAACCGTTACATATCAACATACACGGGGTGTGCAGCCAGCAGCGCTGCAGAGCACAAAGCCAGAGACAGGAGCAGGTCTGGTTGAGCCAAAAAACCACAGAATTTGGGAAAACTCTGATTCTAGTAGAGATACTTGATGAAAATAGATCAGCTCCTTATAACAAAAATATGACCAGGTCTCTGTGTCAGGAGATAGCCTACAATATATGTCATGAAAGTGAGGCCTGTCAGATTGAATTACTTTTTTCTTGCAGCTTTAAACAGAGCTGGCTTCGGAATGAAGGCAGCTCCTTATTAAAAACTGAATAGGAAAGATGAAATTACCAACCACAAGGAATTTACTAGCAGAGACAGTATCTAATCCTGTGCAATATCCTGTGCAATCGCGCAATATCTGTGATTATCTGCAACATTCCAGAGAATTATATTTTGGCATTAATTAGCCTCCTTAATTAATCTAATCAGACAGAACCTAACTGCAAGGCCTTTGCGATGTTGGAGAGCACACTTCACTGGGTTGCGTTAGCAGATGAGATATACAACTGTACTCCAGATCAAAGCATTCTGCCCAGTAATTCTGCCACTTTATGCCAAATCCCGTAGACTTGAGTGGCGCCAGATTTTGGCCTTTGGCCGCTTTCTATACGTACTGGCAGAAATTAATGCAATTTTATAATGAATTATCCAAAATCTTTCCAAACAAACTCAGCAATAAAAGGATTTCCCCGTTGTCAGAAATGAGATATTTAGGTGGTTCATGATGAGTACAACCTTTTCTAATAAGGGCTGGTTATATTCTCTTTTGAGCTGCGCTTCATTCATTTGCTAGAGATCCAGGAAACATTTGAATTGAGTTAGGAGCAAACAGTGCAAAGGCTGAACCGTGGTTATCATCATGTCATGCACACGGCAAAGACTCGGGCAGAATCCACTCCCTCCAGGATGTTTCCATCAATATTATGGGTGTGAGAAGGAGCCTGTAGCCATCTGGCCTTTATTAGCTGCATTTTCAAGCTTGATATACAAGAGGAAGATGTCTAAGAGACAGTCTGCTACAGTCAAAGATTTGCACCTAATGCCCAGTCCCTGGATAAATGATCCCAGGAAACCACCTGTTAATGAATATAACATGGCTTTTTGCACTGAAGATGCTGTTCAACTGATAAGTTTCAAAGCACAGTTTATTATCATCTCTCTTTTTAAAATTAAATAGTACGTTCCATCTGTTTCAGAGCCTTTATGGCCATTGTTTTCCCTCTGCAAGACTTACCAAGAAGGGGGCATTTGGTAAATTTTGTGTCATTCTAAAATTTGCTTCTTAAAGGCTGTTGCAAAACTGTTTGTCCTCCCAATACTTTGTTTTACTGCCATCAGTTACAACTGCACCATAGTTTAATATGATTAATATGAATTATTGTACTCGATGATCCAGTGGGTCTCTTCCAACCTGGTTGTTCTATGATTCTATGATTTTATCCCACAAAAAAAGTCAGCAGCATATCACTGTGGGCACCTCTATGAACTCGTAGAGGTAAGGTGCTGCCTCATACATGTATGTTAAACTGTCCAGACAGTGAATTAGTGCCTGTATGTGGATGCTGGATCTCTCCATCCCAAAAACTGGGACCAGGATGGATCAAAATCCACATTAGCCTTGACCCTCTAAGACCTCTGCATGCTAAATTCCTACTGACTTCAGTGAGTCCATTTGTCTGTGTATTCTACCGGCAAGTTGTTGACACCTGTGTGCACTGAATTGCCTTCACTGTGGTACGTTTGCTTCTCCTGAGGAGCAGAGTCTGACCCAGCATGCAAAAATAGCATCTTCCACAGTCCTCAGAAGTGCAGAGCCTGTTTTGAGACACTGAGCAAAAAGATGCTCCTGTGCTCACCAGAGGGGAAGTTGTCTTTCTGGAATTTGTCCCTTTGTTTCCTCTTCTTCAAAGGACAAGTCAATAAAAGCAGCTACAGGCACATAGACCACTCATGATTTCTGTGGAAGGTACTCAAAAAAATGAAGGAACAGGACTAGAGCCTTTTCAATTCTCAGAAAGGTAGGACTCAGATGGGAAGAGACTTCTTCTCCTTAAAATTTTTGCACTAACTGCAAATCTCTCCACTGAAAGTTAATGTTGATGACATCCCTCCCAAGCCTCCCATGTCCCCAGGTCAGAGCCTCTTTTCTTCCTGCCTTGGGGGTGCCAAGCACTCGAGGCTGGGCTGGGGAGATGGAGATGCTCCTCGTCCCCTCTGCTCATCCCGAAAGGTCAGAGGAGGGGCACGCGCAAGGAGGCTGCTCTGGGGCAACTGGAGGTGCTTTATCACTCTGCCTTCCGTCCATCACAGCTGCTGCCTTCCCACTGATAAATCCTCCTCGCTTTGTCCTTGCGCTCAGCGAAAGGCTTTTCGGATCGCCTGTGCAGTTAATTTTATCTCCGTCACCGGGCTCCTCATTTCTCTTCCCACACAAAACGAGCAGCCTGACAGCAGAAAGCTAATCAGGAGGGGAGCCAGGAGCGGTGCGTGCCAGCAGCCCGTAGCAGGCAAACAGTCACCGCCTGAACTGTGTCAAAGCACCTCCGTTCACTGCAGGGAAGAGGTTTTTTTGATGCCCCAGACAGATACCTGAGACAAGACAGCACTTATATACTTCATTATCTGTCAGAGAGAGATGGAAAATGGGTGATAAGGGAAAGAGGTGGGGTGGGAAGCACCGTGTTGACATTGGTAGTGAAGAGGTGAGCGAGGAGGCTCCAGGGTGGCCTTGGGGCAGCCGCTTGTTGCAGGTCCTGCCTCTCTGAGAGGGGCAAGGCTTGTGTTTCCTCAGTCCAGAGGTGTGGAAGGAAAGGACCCAGAGGACTGCTAAGTGTGAGCCGCTGTACAGCTGGGGCGAAAGATTTCTTTTTCTTTACCAGAGTAAGTGAGGTCAGTTAATGTAAATGCCAAGCCCAGTTCAGTCTGCCAGGAAAAAGGGAGAGGAGAAAAGAGCAAGGACTGAAATGGGGACTGTTGCCCTGACCCACGGGCTATGCACATGGTGTGATGGTGCGAAAGCTACTATTGTTCTGTCTCCTCAGCGCTTAGCCAGTGCCATTACTGAAGGAGAAGGAGTCCAACCATCATGAGGTCAGCCTGCCCGCCAGCCCAGGCAGTTCTGCTTCATCCCATCCCCCAGAAGTCTGGAAGATCCTCATCAGTGCCCTCTTTAATGAAGTCAGTATTGCAAGACAGTCTCTGCCATGAGTCACGGCCTTACTGATGTGGTGCTGGACCAGCACCATTCCCAGGTGTCCCCAGCACAGCTTCCCATGCGAGGAACCCATGGACGTGACCCCTGAGCAAGGCCTTGCTTAGCAGACCCTTGCTGACAGTAAATGCATTTCCCAGAGGGTAATGGGCTGACTCACACTCAAAATTTTCATACAACATTTGGGATGGGCAGTGTTTTTGCTCTGAGTCACACTAAACCATTCCTCTTTACGACTGGAAAGATGCTGCCACGGGGTTTCAGCTGAATGCCGCGGTGCAGAAGATTTGATGGGGTTGTCACAGGGCTTTTACGGAGGTCTCTCTGTCCTCAGGAGCATCAAAGTCCCTTCACTGCCACAGCCATTCCTATGGCAGATTCCAGGATTTAAGTTTTGCACGGGAAGTGCTCAAAGCAGTCACTTAGCAATTGCAAGCAAATATGTAATTGGAGCTCAGCACTCAAAAGTGTTGGGAGCCAATATCACCACCCTCCCAAGTCATGCTCGCATATAAAGATCCCAAGGAGACCCTTGCTGTCCTTATTATAGTCCCAGATGAAGACTGAACCTTTCTCTCTCTCTCTGAAGACGGCAGCTGCTCTATCGCTGCTAATGGAGAAACCACTGTGGATCTCAGCCACTCAGGAGGACCCCAGCAGGCTCCTGAAACTCTGGCCAAGAATAATATTACAGTACAATGTAGTGAGTTTGTTTTTCACAAGGTTCTCCTAGCTTCCATGGGCTGGGCGCATGACTCAAAATTAATGGAATGCAGTAATTAATTTAACTTGTCAAGCCAGCGTTGCTCTATCTCCTGTGCCGAAAGTGGTGTTGCATCACACTGGGTCTCAGTTCTGGGGTGGAATCCTGGAGAAAGTGTTCATGGAGAAGTCAAGAACAGGCCTAAGGTGGAACTGGATATCTAAGAGGGTTACATTTACATTTGATATTTTCCTTTTACTTAAATGTAAGCACACCTAAGAATACAGAATGTGAGGTTAGGGGTTTTGGCTGAAGAACCAAATGACCAAGCCACATGTCATGTTTCATCGAGGGAAGAAGCAATGTGAGGGATTTTGTTATTCAGGGTGTAGAGATGAGCTGATTTTCCATGGTTTTTTTGAATGATTTGTCCCAGTAGAAATACCCAAAGTATAAAAGCAAATACACTCCCTCCTTCAACAACACTTTAACCCAACCACTGTTTGTACCACAGGTTGTCCTTGGATCTGTGGGGAGCATCACTTGGTCCCTGGGTGAGCAAAGGAGTAATTCAAACCATAAATCCTCTCCTCTGCCTCTGCATTTCCTTGCTCTCCCTCTTCCAAACCCCAGTCAGCACTTCAAGTATAGGATCTGGACTTAAATGTGAACTGGACACCAAGGCTTACAAGAACTCAAAAACTTAATTTAAAGCCTGAGTCTCAGTAACAATACAGCAGCTTTCCCAGCCAGGGTGAAGAGAAGCACCTGTAACTCTGTGGAGGGCCACGGCCTCCAAGGAAGTATTGCTTCCCTCTGTGTAGCAGCAGGTAGAGGCTGGAAGGGTTGGAGTTGTCTGAGCCACTGTTGCAGTTACTGGTGTTGCTGGATGAATGTTTTCCTTAGTGCTGTGAAAACCTGTATTGCCTGGGAGAAAAAAAACATCCCAACCCAGATCCCCAGATCTCCTCAGAAACCACTTAAGACATGAGATGCAGAAAAGATTGATGATAGGAATGAATAGAGTGCAGTTGCTCAGACTGAGGACATGGCTTGCTCCAGCTGCACTAAAACACAAGTTCAGATGTGTCCTCGAGGGCTCTAGGAACCCACCTCCTACACGGTGGGTTCACAGCACATCTGTGCTTTCTCCCTCAGCAACACATGCACAGCAGTGTCGGAGAGCAGGTGAGGCACTGGCTTTTGTCACTTGCACACTTTTCTCCTACCTTCAGAACTGATTTAGCCTTTTTCCTTTTGGCCAAGTCCATCCTTCACTCATAGGAATGAAAATTATATTCCAGACCAACTAGGTTTGCTTCAGGAATGAAGAATCACGAAAGCCAGACTTGGAAAAGTTATTTTCTTTGAAGGAAACAATCTTACATCAGTGATTTTTCTGCATGAGTACTTTGCATCCCTCATCAGTTGCACTGACTCAAGCCTTTGGGCTCTGGCAAACTGAGGAGTCACTGAGGAGAAGGAGACCAGGGTGATCGCTGGTGTCCTGGAAAATACAGGCAACACCATTTCATTGCAAGAGTTCTGGCTCATATTTGATCATTTTTTAATGATTTTTTTTTTAATAGAAGATTTATACTTAGGAAAATCTGTTCCAAATCAGTTTCAGCAAAGGGCAATTGCTTTATGAGAAACGGATCCCTTTATTCTCAGTCACTCTGGGAAAAATATGTTCAATGGTATATTGGGTCCAAAGCAGAAGTCAGTCACTAAACTGATCATATAAAGTTGCACAGTCACTAACTTTCTGCTCGGCTTTATGAATTTCCTGTTGTTAAACCACCTCTGCTTTAGTGTGGCATATAATCCCTTCCAGGGAAATGCTATCATCCACTTTATTAAAATCGCTGCACACCGGGGGAATTCGACTACTTTCAGATAATTTATCAAGCAAATGTGGATTTCTTTTTATCATCTCTTCAAATTTTGTGCTGACTTTGACCCCAATTTAAGATGATTGACATTGAGATTCACCCTCTACATACCTTAAAGTCCCATGCTCATGAACACCGTTTGATCTCTAGGAACCGATTTCAGCCTTTAAAAGGCTAGCACGCACCATGGGGTCATATTTATTTTATGAGATGACTTTTTCCTGGTGAGATCAGTTAATGGAGCGGCCAGTGTCACCAAATGTGGAATAAATTTCCAAACAATATGCTGCAATACCCAGAAAAGATCTCACCTGCCATTTAGTAGTAAGTAATAGGTGCATTTTAATAGCTTGCGTTTTACATATCTCTGGTTTCATAACTCCACTGCTCTACTATATCTCATATATAAATATATATATATATATATAATGGTTTCCTGCTTTCTTACTGAACGCTGGGGAATTAAAAGTCAACTCTGCTTCCGTGAGTTGCTGAAAGATTGCTTTCAGGTGCTCCAGGAGTCCTTCTCAGGATTTACTATAAATCAAGACAGCATCCGCACAGGCCACTGCATACCCCGAATGTTTGCATAGCAGCAGGTTAGTTACTTGAAAGACACCAAGGAGCAACCTCACAGACCACAGCTTTATGCTGAAAAAAGATCCTGTAAGCACAGAATATTTTATTGTGGTCTTGGAAGATGCTGCTCTAGGTGTTGCCAATATCTGTTAGAGGAATCCAAAAAGCTGGTTTTCCCCCTGGCCCTGTCATCTGCTGATACCCAATGCATTTACACAGTTTGCTGGAATGATTTTTTAGCCTTAGTGCTGCAGCGCTAGATTATTTAGCGCCAACCACCCCATGGTCATCAGATCAAGACCATCAGATCTCTTTCTGAAATTTTGCCTTGTGTTGCCAGCATTTCCAGCACTGTTATCCCATCTCTGAATGCACCAGAATTTCAGGAAAAGCAGCATGACAATTTAAGAGGTCGTGTTGGATGCTGGCTGCTGAAAAACTGTTCAAATCTGTGCCCTGGATCCGCTGGAGGGAACCTCTCTTCATTCCAGATGCAGGCAGAGTGAAACACTGCTCTTGTTCACACATTTTTCACTAATTTGGCATTCCAAAAATCATATTTTTCCACAATAAAGTCTGAGAAAATGCTAGGATGCTCCTAGGCGAATGATGCACGTGCATATTGAGAGGATAGGAGGGTGTGGATGTTCACACTGCCTAATTTTAAATGTCTAATTCAATTAAGATCTGACCTGGTTACATAATCAGAGTTCTGCTTTCCGACGAGGGCTACTCAGAGCTCCTAAATTAGGAGCTTTCTGCTCTCCAGGAGCTGGGCAGCCACAATAAGCTCACACACCTGTAGTCAGACAGTGTCTGTGCATCCTAGACACGTTAGCTCCTTCTATCCTCCACACTGGCATATTGAAATACAACCTTCTTATTTTGTCTCAAAAAAGGCTTTATTGGCTTAGCCTCGTGCCCCACTTTAACCTCTCTTTCCCATTTGTTATTTGTGAAGAGTCAGCCCTGATTAAAACCAGCCCCATCTTTTAAACCGTGCGATGGCTGCTGCTTCCTCTCCATGGATTTCTTCCACAGGATTCAGAGTTTCCTCAGCCCAGCGCGTAGGAAGCCAGCGTGCAGAGCAGGCCAGAGAACGAGGTTTCCTTTGTAGCTTTACTTTAGTTTTCCTTCTGTTTGATTTCCAGGAAAGAGATTTTATGTTGCCTGTTTTTTAATATTTAAAAAAAAAATACCCTGGGCCTGGCTTGTTCAGTCAGGGTGCCAGGCAGCCCAGCAAGGCACTTCTTAACTCTTACTGGTCTTGCACCAGTTAGATATTTTAGCAAAAGTTTCTTTGTCCTTCAGCTTTACTCACCTTCCACTTCTGATGTAAAGCAATCGTGGGTGAACCTATATTCATTTTCTCTATTATTTCAATTAAAAAAATGTATTTGCTCACATTTTGAGCAGTGAGATGCTAGAGGAAAAAATTACAGAGGTAAAAGTGCATTTTCAGCTGTTCATCTATTTACCAGTATTTATAAAAATCCCCTACACTGTCCCACTGGTTTTGCAGGGCTAAGATTAAACTGGAGGTGCCCCAGACGCCGTGCTGCCCTCCCCATGGCCCAACAGATGATGAAAACCCACCTCAACCTCAGAACAGCAACCAAACAAAATCGTGTTGACCAATTCATTATTTTCAATTGGCTCTATGTTCTCCTGGTCTCTTGAACCAGCATGCGCATGTAGTGTGGGTTCGTCAGATGCAGAAATAATTAAAAGCCTGCCTCTCAACTCCAAAGTTAATAATTAAAAGCCTACCTCTTGACTCCACTGCACTGAAAAAGTCCTCTCTTCAACCATGGCAATCATCCATGAGTCCAGAGAGGTAAGAGCTGTACACTGGGTATAGTGTACCAGCAAGAGTTTCCTGATGCTTTGAGCGATTCCTTTTAAAATTATGTATAGGAAACCCAGGCTCTAACCCTCAGTCATGCCAAAACAATCTCCCCCTTCTAGATTTATAAAGTTTGCCCAGCTTTCTACCACTGCCACCCAGGTGGTACTTCACCCTACTGCAGAAAAACACCTATAATTTTATTTCTTTGAAAAATACGTGAAAGTTTTGGCTCAAAGGCTGGGTGGGAAAAAAAAGTACATTTCTTAGTGGTTTATTGCCCTTAGGAAAACATACTTCGGTTATGAAGTATTCCCCCCTGAAAACTTACTTGACATTTTGTCGAGAAAGTAGTAACATTTCTTAAAAAGTTAGCCAAACTACTTAATATCGTAGCTGTAAAGCAAAGACCTATAGAAATGTTGGTGTGTGGACAAGGCTAGTGACCTGGATTGTTTTTATTCCACCTTTATGAGCTTGCACTTCTGCTAAGGGACCCATCCTGTGACGACCTGCACACAGTAGCAGCAGTTGCTCCTGTAAGAGAAGCTGTGTGGGTGCTTCCCTGCTTCAATATCTGTTGTCTATCTCTTCAGCTTGAGTGAAATTCTAGGAATGCTAAAATCAATGGAAGTTTTGCTATTGGCTTGCATGGAACCAGAATTTCACTGCTTTTCTCTCTGCCTTTCAGTCTTAGAGCACAAACAAGAAAGTAAACTCCTGCTTCTGCTGCCACCCCTTCCAATCCCCTCCGAACAGGCACATCTCAGGTGCCCCCAGTATATATCATAGCCAAGTACCATGATGCACATCCCAGCTTTGCAGTTGATCCGACCTTTCAGGAGCAAGAGAGTTAAAATGCTGCGTCTGAATAAATCTGAACTGCAAGAAAGTTCATACCCATGCCGGGATGTGAACTTTATGTCTTGAGCCCATTTCTAGTTTCGCTGTAAACAATTTCAGAATGCGATTAGATTTTTAAGGGAAACTTGTAATAGAGCTGTAATAAGATATGATGTAATAGGCAATAATAATAATATATAGCAGCCGTTAAGTAAAGCTTTTTCAGCGTTTATCCCAGAAGGATACAGGGAGTCAGCTGCAGCTCCATATTTTGAAAGAGGGAATATTAAACACTAGGACCATGATGCAATGATGTTATTGTAAACGCTAACAGGAAAGCTCAAAGTGTGAGAGTTAAGACCAGCAGAAGATGCACGCAAACAGCTGCTCTGATGTAAATTCCCCCAAGTTGGGTTCATTTTCTTTTATTTAACTCAGAGTTAATACATTGGGCTCTCGGATACTGCTCTCAGTCTGTTCTGGGCTGCCGAGAACAGTGGGAATTTTGCTCTTGCTTCCCTCCATGGCTTGAACAAACCCACAGAGCGCACCTAAAGAGATTAATGCGAGGTGTCTCTCCAAACGCCTGTCTGAAGCGGTGTCACTCAGCTTCAAGCAACACCCTATCCTCGGTTCATGCCTTTGAGAGAAAAGAAATACAAAGTCAACAGGAGTTAGGCCTGGAACGTCAACTTCAAAACGGAATTTCCTGGCGATTTTCGCAGCGTGCCATAACTTAAGCGTTAACTAATATTTCTCCGTGTATTTAAACTCCATGTGTTGAAGGAAAAAGATCTTTCATGGAAAGAGTAGAACAGATAAACCTATATATAGCCTTCTATAAACATCTCCTAGGGTCACGTTTCTTAAATGCAGAAGCCAAGGATTGCACAGGGAAAGTGTAAGAGCACAGGCACAGTTATATTTGACATAGAAAATGAGCATTTCAGTGTATGATGGACAGAGCCCATTATAAATTAGGCAAAGTATTAAAATAAACCTTCAGTTATTGGCCACAACAACACAAAAAAGTCCAGCTGTGGAGAGAAGGAAACATATTTTTGGGTTCATTAACCTGGCAGAAGGTTTCCAGGGTGAAGTTACTGAGCAGCAACATCAAGCAGACAGAGAGGCTGATTCTGCTGTACGTGGTCCTTCTTCTCCACCTGCCCTTGGCAGGCAGCAGTGTCAAAACCCGGCCTGCCCTGGACTTCACCAACCCATTAGTGACACCAGCTTTGCTTTCCATGTAATTAATTCGGCTTCTGCAACCCACAACAGACCTCTGGGTCCTGTCCCTCCTGCCAGTGACACAACCAACTGGGACAAATTGGGACCTCTTGGTAAGCTCAGGACGCAGGCGTGGTGCTCAGTCCAGCACTTGCAACTGCAGTGAAACTATTTTTTTTGCTTCCAAACTCAAGGACATGCTGGGATACTCATGGTGTCAGTGTTAGAGAAGAGAAACAGAACTGAGTGTCCCATTACGCTGGCTTTCAGCTGTATTTGGGAACAACCATTACGTGAGAGGCACTGCCTACTCTTTGCTCTAAGTAATCCAGGCCTGATCCAAAGCCTAAAACCATCTGCCCTGCCAACAAAAACATGTTAAATAACTTACCAGAAAGTACATTAAAACAGCCTCCTGTCCTTGGTGTTATTTTGGTATTTTGCTGCCTGTGCAATGTTACCGCATTGTGCTTGCTGCTCAACTGGATTTTTAGCATAAAAAAATAGAAAAACAGTGATCCTTCCACCTGGATCTTAGAAGCTGATTCATTTTTTTATGTTTGAAGATGTCTTGAATTCAAACTGAGATTTGATTTTTCTGTAGATTTGGCTCTAACATTGAGGGGAATTTTCAATGAGATTTGCACTCATTTTTCGTATCTTTTAAGAACTGAAGGCCTTTGTGTCATGTTAGGTTGCCAGCTTCAGGGAGAAGAAGTGGGTATCGGTGAGTGTGCTGATGAATCCAGAAGAATTTGAGAGTGATTAACTTAAAACAAAGAAGCTAGGATGTTTTAACAGTGAGATTGTTATCAGAGTTGAATGCATTTAAATGTGTATTTTACAGTCCGCTGGTCAAGTCGTGGAAGTACTATAAACCTTAAAAGAAAAACTGAAGGTTAATAGGTCAGAAATCAAGCACAGAATTTTATGAGTCAGGAAACAGCGGGGTTTATTTTTTTTCCAAGGTACCTGCAAGACAAGGTGGACAGAGGTCAGAGAGGTGTGCGCTGCATGGGGATAGTTGTTTAGCGGTTGCCGCATGGGGACGGAGGAAGATCCCATCACAAAATCTGGGCTGCCTCACTGAAGGGAACGATGATGCCAACCAGTATCACCGGCAACAGTCTGGTGTCATTTCCCAGTGGCACAATATGTCATCAGTGCTGGCTCGGTGGCATTTTGTCCTCTTAAATCTCCACTGAATACCACAGCAACGTGGTCTGGGCCAGCGCAGAGAAAACACCTCGGCACTGCCTCTGCGTGTGCCTGGGCTTTGCGACGATCGAACCGAACACGTTTCCCATCTGTGGCTGCAAGGCTACATTTCTCCTCTCGAAACGGGGAATGTTGTTCTCCTGTGATTGTTGTATTTATTTTACGAGTTGTACTAGGAATGTTGCGTGGCACTCTCTTGGCCGCCCTCGCCTATGATTTACAGTAGTTATAAACATTCCAAAGTATACATGTAAGTTAAATGATACATTAATATTATAAAGTTACAATTCTGGTATAAATGTGTCATCGGTTTGAAAATTCAGTTTTTCCTTCGCCCAGCTTTGTGATTAGGCTGACTGGAATCAGCTCCATGCAAAAGCACCACAGGCATCAATTTAGTGTGCCTGCGTGTCCCCAAAGTAAAATCTCGTGAAGACGAGAAGGATATTCCACCAAGCCAAAACAGTTCAGAATATTTAACTGCTTACAGGCATTTTTATCGTAATCTTCAATAAATAGAGTGTGGGGGGCGGAAAGTCAATGAACTTCAAACCCATGACAGGAAGACAAATTATACTGTTGGCAACACCCTCCGAGGTCCAACTCTTCCCGTGGGTTCATGCCATTGAAGTCATGGCTGCAGTGCCAGAAACCACAGAGCTGGACTCGCTGCTTGGAAGGGCACATCTGCACCCACAGCCCTTTCCAGACCCGGCCACACGCTGCCACAGCTCCAAGTCAGTCGGATGCGAGCCAAATCCGCAAGCCAAGGCTTGGTTGCTGCTAGTCTGAGTGCAAAATGCCCCCGAGACACTCGTACAGACATTCTCCCCTGCCTCTGCTTTGTTGGTTAAGGCATTTCAGCAGCAATGGCACCACTGGGCTTTCCTTCCCCACTTACTCCCTTTTTCGCTTTATGAAAAGAAGCATTTACATCTGGTAGGAGGAATTACCTGGACTAGGATTTTCGCAGAAGGATTTTCACTAAATTCAGAGACACGTGCGTCTCCTGTATTTGCAGAATAACTGCCGCAGCAGCAGTGAAGCAGAGCAAAATCAGAAGATTAGTTCAAGATCACTCACAAAATCAGTGTCGCTGGGAGGAATGAAACCTAACACGTCAAGATCTATACACCCAGACTTTAACACCACCATACAGAAACTCAGCTGGCAGATATTCTGCAAAATATAGCCTGGTTATGCAAATGAGGCTAAGAGTAATCACTTACATAAGGAATGCAATAGAATAAATTAAGATGAAAGAGACTTTCAAATGAAAAGGAAATTTGTGGCATTAGGAATTCATGGGATCAGTCTTGAAGTCAGTTGGAGATAGTTTACTTGGAAGGAGATGAAGTGACTATATGTGTTATATCCATCCGACTATGTACCACTAGTCTGAAGAACCCCTAGGAATGCTCATTTTCAGAATGAAATAAATTAATTAACTCTCTGATTAAAGGACATGACCTAATTCTTTACACTCATGTCACAACTCTGTCTTAGCCTGACTGAGGTGACTAGTTCAGCTGCTTCATGTCACCTTCATTATCTTAACAGGGAATTATTCATCAGTCATTCCATAAAAAGGTTTTTTTTCTTTGTAAAGCATTTCTGAGAAAATAGTTTAATATTCAGAAGAACGGGTCTTGAGAAACATTTCTCCCTCCTGCTAGGCCCAGTAAAGGAACTGGGTGAGCTATCAGATCAAACAAGCCTACCGCAGAGCAGCTTCAGTTTTCATTGTTGCAATATGAAAATATTTTATGGTGTCTCATAACTCATGCATGAGGCTCTGATAATGGTCACGTCAGCCCCCACATTTCACACTGCGTTTAAAAATACGGCTTGTTTATCTACCACATGGGCTGCAGCCTGCGATCAGATTTACTTTTGAAAACACTCATCACCCACACGCAGTCTCAGGGACTGTCTCACGAAAAGCACCCTAACACGATACAAAACTATTGTTCTTTCCATTGTAATTAGTATTTTAAAATTTAATAATTTTTGTCTTTGGTTCGGAGACAAATTGAGCCAAATCCATTCTAAGTGTCATTTGAGGAAATGCATTTAATATATTTTGCACATCCCTTTCACCCTGTGTGTTCTGCAAACTGTGGGTGAACAGGGTAGGCGGGTGGCTAGATGGGGCAGAGACAGTGTCTGAGTTTTTTTCCATGTCCTCTTCATTTTACTGGCTTTGGTGCATTCAATAGTTTGCTTACAATCCATATCTTTCAGATAATCAGCTCTCAGGAGCAAAAAAATAGCCTCGCAGTCCATACGGTTACACTGAAAATCTTCAATATGCGGCTGAGATGAACTTTCGGATCTTATGGCAAATGCAATGAACCTCAAGCATGCATTTAAACACACGAACAGATAAAAATAAAACAATGTAATGAGTTCTAAGCCAATTTCAGAATTGTGCTGCTTGAGTCGCAAAACTAAATTCCTTGGAGTTGGCAGCAGCTTATGAAGTTCTATTTGGGTTTGTGTTCTCTGTATTACATTACACTATTAGCTCCTTAAATAGCAAAATAAAGTATGACTTAGCATGCAGCAGTAAATCCTTTCTCTTTTTTTTTGTGTCCTGTGCTGCAGTAGCATAGTTTAAGCTAAAATAATTTTTGACCATCACAATAAGTGCAAGATATTGCCCGGCAGTGAAAATGAGGTGGTGTTTCAGTTAACTATTTCTTCCTTAACACAAAGTATTAAATGTTAGCCAGAGGCTAACACTGCCAGTGGTTTAAAGGAGCCTGTTGATGATTTTAAATATTCAGGGGGTGTTTTCCTGCCTTGTTTGTGTAGCCGTTGGGCAGTTGACAAGTAGTTTTGCAGAGCATAACGGTTGCACTGTATCACATCAGAGCCTAGAGAGAGACTCCGAAATATAAGGGATGGGGGCTTCAAGCAGGCCAGTACATCTTGTTCAAAGAGTGGAGGTTGCTGCGTTTATCATTAATTCATGTGCATTCAGGATGTGTAATGACCTCCTGTGTCCCCAGCTGGCCCGTTCCCCCAGCACCCCAGGTCCAAACCGTGCCCATACTGTCTCCAATGCTGCCTTTATCTCCTCGCTGGCTGAGGCTTGCTGCCCACCACACAACATCTCTTTAATCTTTGTAAACCGAATTCCCAGCCAGAACAAACTCTGCGTGCCTGAATGCATTTGGGAGGGATGGCAGGGACGAGCGGTGCGAGGCTGCATGGCAAAGGAACCAGCACAGGGGCCTCGTGGGTTAATTTCTGCTCAGGTACCTCCTTTTGAAAGGTAGAACAGGCAACAGAGACCTACTAAACCCCCTTGGAGGATTTTCTGTTTGTAGCACTGGTCTAACTTCTATTCAAAGGCTTAAAATCACACAAAACCACCTCGTAGTTGACCTGAATTTCAGCCCTGAAATGTCTCCTCATGCAGAGTCCCTGGCCAAGGGTTGCTTTCTGGGTGTGATTTCAGGCCAGAGGTTTCTCTGCAAAAGCTCAGTGGGATGCAAGGAAAAACAGGCCTTCATGAAAAGCTTATTCTGAAAAAAAAACCAAAAAAAAACCCCTATATATCGTATTTGGAAGCACATGGGTGGTTATCCACACAAGCCAAGTGTCATGTTTTCCAATTGTCCAATAAAATAGATTTACATAGGAGAGAGGAAGAAATAAGGCATTTTATAAGACTATCCCTAACCTACATGAACTAAGGCATCTTGATTTAAAACCACTCAGTGCCCAGCAAGAGGAAATAGTTTAGGCTATATGTGAAAAGAGAATAATGGCTCCATCAGGTAGTCTGTCAGCTTGTGTAAATAGGACCAGGTTGGTGTGGAGGAAAGCAGAGTGAATGATCTACTCTCCCAGGAAAGGGCTTCAGTGAGGCATTTAATGAAACTAGAACAGACTTATTGTTCTATGGGACTCATACAGCAAATCCCCTGGGTCCCTTTGGAAATCGCAGTCTGAATAGACACAACAGGAAAAATAAAGACTGTATTTAGGGTGGAAAAGTTGAGTCCCAAAGCATTTACAAGCTCAGTTTAAGGCCTTTTAGAGTGCGAGCTGAATTCATATTTCATAAAACCTAGCATTACCTACAGGAACATCTACCCATGCAGCAGAAGCAGCAGAAAATGTACCATTTGCCACTAATGCCACACCCTCTACAAAATCTTACTGTATTTATTTTTCAGGATGTCTCTTTCCTCCTTTATTTCAGGCGAAACTCCACATTGCCAAAAGACTCCAACGCAGAACAAAGTTTTATGAACCTAAAGAGCAAGGTCGATTGAAAATCAGGAATCATTCATGGAAAATTAGCAAATGTGATGCACACGGAGTGAAATCTGCAGTGAGAATCGCCTCCAGCTGGCGAGGGCCTAACCTACGGGACAGCTTTATTGTATTTCCCAGGATTACAGCATAATTTTCTCTGACAGCTTGTTCACCATCCAAACTAAGCAGAAAACCCTTTTTGGGGGTCTGCTCTGAGGCTGCCTACTGCGCCGGGGCCTGTGAAATACATCAGGACAAAAACAAGCAGGAGGGACTGTTTCACTTGTTGTGCACGAGGAAGAAACAGGCCTTGAAAGAGAGAGAGCTTCCATGTGCCGAGGTGTTGTTTCAGACTCTAATCCTACGATCCAGATGCGCATGTGACTCCTATTAACGTCAGCTGGAGATGCACACGCGGCAGCGGAGGAGCAGACACCACAGCAGATGTTAACACACGACCAGGCCCATGTGTTTCCAGACACCGTCATGCCTCAGCTACCTCCATGGAGCCACACCAGGCCTGAGCTCTTCTCACAACTCTGCCACCGCTTCACTTCATTTGACTTTCTAACCAAAACCCTGGCCAAAATTGGTCAGAGCTTTCCTAGGTCCAGTAAAAAAGTCTGGGCGAGTCCATTCATGATGTAGAAACATCTTTGCCTCAGGCACATCTCCTCCAGCCCTCTGTGATCCCCACACAAGAGAAAGCTGAGGGCAGGAAAAAGCTCCTTGTACAGATACCAGATGAGCAAGGAGGATCAAAAGCAGAGTAGGTGATGGAGAGCCCTACAATTTATCAAATGTTGATTTTGGTGAGGGTTGGAGCCATCTCCAAGTGAAGGAAGCTCCTTTGGGCTCACCATCACCACTGTGGGTTCCGGTGGGGCCACATGGATGCTGGGTTCTCAGACAACAGGCGGCGGTGGTCACCACAGAATTTCCTTACATTTTCTGTAAGGAAATTACAGAGAGGCTGCAGTGCTGTGGCAGAAGGAGTGTTGAAGGGCAGATCTAGGGCGGCTGCAGGGCGTGCAGGGCAGAGTCCAGTCCAGGTGCAGGGAAGGGGTTGCTGTTCCTCGTGGAATGTGGGATGGTGACAGTGCATAACCTGGAAGACAAGCAGCGGTGCATGGAAGGTGTGATGGGGGAAGTTGCTGCAGCCTATATGCTCTGCTGAGATCATCGTGTGGATTCAACGTCAGTAGATGAAAGGCCACATGTCTGGGAGGGACCAATAAAAGTGCAAAATGTACTTCGGATGGAAATGTTCATGAGGAACCTAAAGAAGAAACAGACTTGCTGGCAACTGTAGCTGCAAAGCATACAAATAAAGTTGGAGAATATAAGGGTAGGGGACTGGGTTAGAAAGCCAAGGAGATAACTGCTCCCCTCATCTGGCCACATTAGGAATTCTGTAATCAGTGTTATGCAATTTACCTCATAAATTACACTGGGGAAGAGATTCAAAAGGGAAGAAAGGCCTTGTGATAGGGGAGGGGCTGTTTTTAGGAGGACCTATTCAGCCAAGCTATTTTGAGCAAGGCAAAAGGCAATCTCCTCCTAATACAGGATAAAACCACCTGAAGGGCTTCTCCAAGAGTGCAAGGGGAAAGGCACTCTGCCTGCAGGGTTGCTTCCCTCAGGCAGGGCTGTCTTTGGCTGTTATTTATGCCAAAGGAAATAGCAAGAAAATATATTGCTGAAGTCTTGCAAACAGATGAGACACAAACTTTCCCAGAACAAGAGATATGACTTCTATCTAGTCCTAAATAATAGAGGCATAGGGCTGGTTGTGTACGCAAACATGTGCTGGCAGGGATGCCTGTACCTCTCCAGGCAGCAGCCTTGTACTCAAGATGATGAAATCCAGCAATAAGCAAGAGAGACTGCAGGAGGTGGCCCTGACAATGCTTCAAGGGTAGGTGTTCTTGTAGCTGTCTTCAGATACAGAGAGAATGTTGGAATGAGAGTAGATTTAGACAGGCTAATAAGTCCCTGTTCTTTTCCGCCTTCACATCTGGTAATTGCAGGGGCTGCAGTCTCAGCAAGAACCATCTTCTGCCTTTTCTTCCCTCACATAAGCAGCAAATGAGATCATGGATGGGAAGTGCCAAAAGTAATCTTTCAATCTCTTGTTTTCTTAATATGAAAAATGTAATACATTTTTCTGAAAGAAAAAAAAAGAGACGAAGAAAAATTACTTTGTCTGGAACCAAAAATTAAAAATCCCAAAGCCTTCCTTGTGAAGCAAGCTAGGAGTGACTTGGATAAACACATCTATTGGCTTTAAAATATAATACTTTTCTTCAGAAGGAAGAAATGACACAAAGGGTTTGTGTGTCTTGAAAGCTATTTACACTGCCTTAACCTGGATTCACCTTTTTTTTTCTCTACAGTATTTGTTTTCTTTGTATAATGTTCTTCTTCACATTAGTCCTTCTGTCATAATTTCATAAAAGGACTGCAAGAATGCAGGTTTTATTATCTGCAGTTTTCCTTTAATCTTTATGCAACTTTTGTTTCCAACAAACGCTTTCTAACTTTCCGCATTCTTTCTTGTTCCTTCTTATTTCATCTTCTCTTCTTAACGATTCTTCTGCTTTTCTTGAATCTTTTGTCCCTGTTAATTTTCAATAGGTAAAACCTCTGGACTTCTCAGCAAATGAATGTCGGCTTTTGCTCAGTATGAGCTGAAATTTTCACTCCGGAAGAATGAATTTGTGTCTCTTCTGTTTGTAAAACTTCAGTAATACAGTTTCTCACTGTATTTAACAACGATCCACTTTAAAGAATCACATGGTATCAGCGCTCATATATTTGATTTATTCACAAACCCAATGGAGGAGGCTTTGCTCTTATCAGGAGGCTGTCAATACGCAGTAATAATGGCAGAGTTGTTCCTCCCCGTCAACCTCAGCATGCGGGGGATTATTACTCCTTTAATGTATTTTACTTCACTTCCCCTGTGTCAGGAGATGTGTGGGATGTGGCCAGCGGCCTCATCGCTCTGCTGAATAGCTCGCTAAAATATGTGATGGAAAAAAACTCATGGTATATGGGCTTAGTTTGTAGCCCCAAGAATGAATCAGAGAATTATAGAACAACCAGGTTGGAAGAGACCCAACGGATCATCGAGTCCAACTGTTCCTATCAAACACTAAACCATGTCCCTCAGCACCTCGTCCACCCACATCTTAAACACCTCCAGGGAAGGTGACTCAAACCCCTTCCTGGTCAGCCTGTTCCAATGCCCAATGACCCTTTCTGTGAATTTTTTTTTTCCTA
Organism: Piaya cayana; assembly: GCA_013389865.1. NCBI lineage: Eukaryota > Metazoa > Chordata > Aves > Cuculiformes > Coccyzidae > Piaya > Piaya cayana. Next base: position 60,233 of record WAAB01016707.1, on the reverse strand, counting down.
ATGTCCAGCCTAAATCTCCCCTGGCAGAGCTTGAGGCCGTTCCCTCTTGTCTTGTCCCCTGTCACCTGGGAGAAGAGGCCATGGTTACAGAAGACTTCAGCATAGCTCTGCACTCAGGGAAGAAGACTTGGGGATGCTGCAAAAGTACTGTAATGACCGAGATACAGGCAGTGAGGATAATGGCTCAGATCTATTGCTTTTAAGCCAACACGATCCACAGAGCTGAAGAGCTCTCTGCTCCATGTGTCATACTAAGAAAACAAAGTCATCATGCATCCAGCCACAGTAAAATGGAGTGTGGTCAAAACTGATCCAAGAACATTTTTTTCTACTTGAAGCCTGATTAAAAGTCAGAATTTTATACCACAGGAAGCCTTTGTGGTCAAGAATTAAGCTACTTTCAGCAACCATACGGGATAACAAGCTTGCACAGAGTTACAACGGTTACTGCTAAATCCTACAAGCATTTTTTAAACCTAATGCTTCAGAGCTGAAACCAACCTTCGACCATTCCAGATCAAGAAGTGTCTAGAGCAGGTTAAACTCCCACACCAGCATCTCGGGCACTTCATACTGACACAGGCTGTGACCACACTGGGATTAGGATAGACTTTTATCAGCAATGAGCATCTTCAAATGAAGATGCCTTTATGAATGCTAAACTCCCTTAAAGAGCTTGACCCAACCCAGGAAGAAAAAGAAAGGATTCTCCAAGGTACGGTTATTTCTTCAGGCTGGATTGGGTGGCTGCCAGCATTATTCACAAAACTGCTTTTTCCTCCTTCCCTAACTGCAGTGGGCAGATAGCCACCTCCCAGGAAAGAATTGGCACATCCTTGAGCTCCGTCCACCCGCCTGAGCAGAGTTCGTTAGGATGAGCTGGCTGGCAGGTGCAGTCACTGTTATCCCACAGAAAAATGCGGTGTGACCTCTCTTTGCTCCTTCGAGCTCAGTTCCCTCTCTCAGAGTCAGACCTTTCCCTGCTATGAATGTCAACTGCTAGTTGTTCAGGTGCTTTTTCACATCAAAAGCTTGAAAGTTTGTTCCTCCGGCATGAGAAATTGGTTATTTATCCTTTTGCTGCTGAGTTTGATCCTGCCTTATGTCATGAGCACCATCACACCAGTTACATCCAAGTCACTAGCAATTTTTCAGCAAATTGGGGATTTGTGTTGTTGGAAAACGGCAGTTAATTAGAATGGAAGCTTTCTGTGCAAAGATATTTGTTTTGCTAAATTTAACTCAAGATAAGCTGTGAAACTGCTGGGGAAGGAGGCAGAGCGGGAGTGCACCCCTTTCTATTTCTCCTGCCCTGATCATCCAGGAAAAGATGACTGGTGTCCAGGCCCCTCACCTGGCCTATGGAAAGTCATTTTTCAAGTTCTTTTGTTGAAATAGTGCAATTTTTTTCACTTGATGTCCCCATCAACGGACAAGAGAGCAAAGAAATCACTGCTTTCTACCCTGTGAGAGATCAATGCTCTAACCTGGTGACCCAGGTGCTCATTCAGAATAAGAAAATAATTCCTCTATTTTTTCTGAAAAATAAAACCTCAACCAATCAGGAAACAACCCACAAATTTCCAATTTCACTCCTTTGCAGAATAAATAAATGTTGACACCTGCACATTTCACAACCGGCAGCTGTTGGTGTTTCAGTTATCCCAGCATTGGAGCGATAGGGGGATCTCTGGTGGCTCCTCGCACGATCTGGGGTCAGCGGTCCTGCTCCATCAGTCCTGGCTCCATCTCAAACTCTCAAGGTCATTTGCAAGGACAAGTTAAATATTTGCATATAATAAATAATTTATTGTTTAAATTAATAACAGTTCAGGTAATTGGGAGACCCAGGTGAGGAGTGAGGATGAGACCTATGTGTGCTATCCTGACTCCCCTCAGCTCTTACTTCTTCAAGCCCAAGTGTGCTCTGCTGATAACTAGAGGGAAAAGAAGAACAAGTTACAAAATCACAGTGTTTTCCCTAAAATGGGAAGGTCGTGTTTGCCTCTGCATGTTTGGTTTCATAGCAATGGAGCATAAACAGGTCAGGGAAATAAGCCTGTCTGCTCATGGTTATCAGTGCGTCTTCATCTCCATGTTACCGTAACTGGTAATGCGAGTGCAGATCTGCGTCACCAGATCGCTGCTACCTGCCTGCGAGCAGCCAGCAAAAGGCCCTCGAGAGATAAAGTCTTTCCTCTCTCTTTGCCCAGGCAGCGTGGCTCGTTTGTAAGCGTTGAAGAAAGTTTGACACCTTTTGCTTTCTTGAAGAGTGGATGTCAGAGCAACGGGAGAGGAAAGATGAGGCAGGAAATCTGGCTCTCTTTAAAGGTGCTTTGATAATCTCCTGCACAAAAAGTGAGAGCCCTCAAGTTTCTCACATTGTAACACAGAGCATGCACTGCTTGAGATCCACATTTATAGCTCAGTTACTAGGAGTGAAATGCTTTACATGCCTCTGGGGACACGTGAAAGGAGAGAAGCCCCCAACGTACTACTAGAAGCCATGCCAGCAGTTCAAATAAATTTTTTCCAAGATTTTATGATCTGATGCTTGGATTACATTTGTTTAGCTGTGGAGGTGTGAGGTCTGAACAATTTGTCAAAGGAAAGAATAGCCCCAGCTCCAGACGCGTGCATTTGGAGTTCAGCTTCAACCATGACACTGTGGAAATTCTTGAGGAGGGGTGAGGTCTTAGGACATCTTGCCTGAGACCTAAGGGATAGAAGAAAAGTGACATGAATGAGGGCAGAGAGTGGGGAAAGCATCTGGAAGCCACGTTCTCCTCCTGCAGAGCAGGCTGGGGGCAGTGCTAAGGACAGTGTCCACATGGCAGCTGGGAGAAGGCTCCAGGAACCATCATCTGGTGCTGGTGAGTGTTGTGCTCCCACACCCGGGGTGAATCCAGCACCATGGTGAAGTCACCTAAAGGTGACCTGGATATCTGCCACCATGCAGTGGTCTGCAATGGCCAGATGTCCCAAAAAGTAGAAGGAGCCAGACCTGAAACAATACTGTCTCAATCACCTGCAATGCAACGACAGGAAAAACCCACACGTCCAAATATAATTTTATTAAACAGTTTTATTCCAACAACTGTTTCCTCAATTTACAGGCTTCAAAGCTTTATTTATGTTGTTCCAAGGGGACAGTTTAATAACACAATGTAATTTTCTCCCTAAGTCTTCACAGATATGAAGCAAACTCCCCAGCTGGGAGGTGACTATGGAGTTCATGCCATCACACAGGTTAGGCACAAAAGCTGTGAAGCTGGTGGCATTTCCAAGGCCATAGAGCAGAGTCACCCTCTCCCCTAGACCAGGGAGGTGATGGCAGCATTCAAGGCAGAGAAGCAGAAGGGGCAGCCACAGCGAGTCCTTGGGAATCCCCTCCTGAAGCCCCAGTTAAGGAATAAAAGCCAGAGCAGCTCGTGGCACTTCTCATCCTGCCCTGATCCTCCATCACCTCCCCATGTCCATCAGCCACTCTCACCTACTGACACCCTGCATCTGCCCACTGTACCACAACAAATCCACTCCTGAATGCACACATCCACACCTCAAGGTCTGGGGAAACTTGAACGTGGGCTGCATCCATCAAAAATCCAGTGGAAAAGAACTTGGGAGCAGAACGAGAAGACAAATGTAGGAAAAAAAGGTGGACATATGGTAGCCCTAATAAAGAGAGATAAAGTTCTCTGATGTTGCTGGAAAGAGTCCCACTTAATTAACTGAGCTTTAGACCGTATTCCAAAGCAACTCACTTTCCGAAGCTGAGATAAGTGCCTGGCTCCTATTTCCAGCTTTTGTGCTCAGACTGCTCAGCAAGGCCCATCCTCCTGCTTTTATTTATATTAGGGAGTCATTCATTCAAACTTTATCTGCGACTGAAGCTCACTTCCCTTGTCAGGATACAGATCGTTTATAAGATGATAAGGGACTATATTAACATTATTAACCTGGTGTTTGCAGATGTTCGCATTCTCCGTCAAGCTGTTTATCATCAATAAATACAGTAGAAAAATCTGACTTCATTGACCTTTCATGCTGAACACAAACCCTGACATTTAATGTAGTGCTGTGTAGAATCTAGTCAAATTCAGCACATAACACTGAAGAGAACAGGAGCTGTAGGTACTCAATATCTTTGGAAAATACTGCTTTTATACACTATATTTAAGGTTTTTAATAATCACATGTGCTGATAGGATATTTTCACTTGATCATCAGCCATTTTCCCTATGCACTGTCCAACCCAAAACCCAAATTCCAAACATGTGATTACCAAGATTTCATGATGGATTAACAGCATTTCACAGCTGTAAAGCAGAACCTGTAGATAAAAAGCCAATGTTAACAGACATTCACTTGGTGAACTCAAAATTTCTACCCTCTCTCTAATTGCACTCACAGTTAGTGCATGTCACATTTATTGAAAGGAGCAGTAAACTTTCAGTTTTTATCTTTGAAACATGTTTAAATGACTTGTTCTCTTCATGACCTGTAAAAAATCCATCTTTTTATTCTGGGCAGGTAAATATCAAATCCATATCTCCAATAAGACAGTATTAATTAACTAGCTGGTACATGTTCAAGCCACAAAGATTGGTCATCGATGGTTCATACCATTAGAACTACTTTTTTGTTTGTATTTTAGGAATCTTTAATTTCCAGGTATCAGGTTTGACTCAATCATACCCTAAAATTGTGACCAACTGTCAGTGAAGGGTGGAGAGAAAGTTCAAATTGCACCTGGTGCTCTTACGATGAAACAACCGTGGTGGGTCAGGGACTCAATGGATCAGCCCTACAAGCAATAACTCTGGGGAGTTTCTGAGCCGGGAGAGCAGAGCCTGGTGGATGGTCAAGGCCCAGGTTGACAATCCCACCACAGCACTTTGGTGACGGTTACTCATGACCTTGGAGATGGCAAAGCCAGATATGGGATGTCTGGCTCTGAAAATGGGAAGGAATGTTACTTACAGTAAGTGGTCACCACTCACCTCTAAAAATAGACGCACTGGGAATCACTGGTGGCTTTTGACAGTCTTGGCCAAAATCTCTCTGAGCTCAGTTCTCTCAGGAAGAATGAATATTCTGGGGGAAGGGAAGGAAGCAGAGGCTCTTGTCATAGAGGGAATGCTGAAACACTTTCATATCAAGAACACTAAAACACGACAGAACCACTTAATTTCTTTAAATGGATGTGAGAACGTTGCCAAGTTTTGTGAGCAATTAAATTTAATGCGGGATAAGATGGCAGGGATGAAGGATAATTACATGCTCTCAAAAGCTCGGTCTTTCTGTAAACGAAATGGCCTCAGGGAGTTTTCCAGCAAAGTTTTGGGCTCAGCCTTTTAGTTCCAAAGCCAATTGCCAATCATGGCTCTGCACCAGGCAAATGTGACATGATTTTTAATGAATTCCCTCTCAGGCTGGCATTCAGTTGCCCACTGAACCTGATAATATTTTGGTTTTCTTTTGCAGTTCTGTGCAATCAGCTCTTGCCTAATGTGATCACTTTCCCACATACCTGTGCTCTTAGCAAGCAGAGAATTCAATATAGTGGACACCAAGAAATTTATCTGGCAAATAAACACAGGAAGCCTCAACGCATCAATAACACTGATGGAAGTACTAATTACAGTTCTTGTTAATGAGCTCAGACCTGTGCGGTGTTTGATAGTTCATGAGAGGTGCTCAGTACCACCATTCACTTTACTGAAAGTTGAGAGAATCAACTCACGCTCGCTGAGGGGAGGCTCAGGTACTGATCTGCCCTTCCACAAGTTGTTGGGAACGTCAGTGCCCAACCTCGTCCTGCAGCAGGATGAGAAGGAAATCGTTAACAGGATTAGAGGCTGGTGGCAGAGGCGCTATGCTTCAGACTTTGAGCACATTCCTGACTCATTTTCTTTTGAAATTATTTGTGGGTGTTAGATGAAATTACTCATTTATCAGTATTCAAACAATGTTAGATGACACACTAATGAAAACTTTTCCAGTTTTCAGAAATGTTGTAAGCCTATTACTACTGATTCTCCAACATCGGTTATTTAAGAAACTGGGGGAGGTGATATAATGTTCTTCGTGGGATGCTCATTACTAGCCTTTTTGAAACGTTTCGCTTAGCCAGCAAACAATAAAATGATTTAGACAGCATATTGAATATATCAGAGAGTAAATTTGAACAAGTTCGTGAGTATCCCAATGATGGAAAATTTAGGAGGGGATGGATTATGATCAAGGTCGTGATTGATTAAAACACCATAAGAATGAAGGATCATCAAACTAAGAATGGGTAAATCCCTTGGATCCCTCATCTGATGTTTGCTCTTCACTCTTACGGGTCTCAGTTTGACAAGTTACAAAAACATAACCTCAGGCCAGGCACCAACTGGTTAATTCTAAGAGCAGGAGACAGTATTTATAAGCAACTTGTCTAACCATCTGAAACGTTGTTTCCATTTTTCAGTTTATCTTTGTCTATTTTCATTTTTTATTTAATAAATCTATTTTGTGTTATTTTGGCAACATTCTCTCCATGTAAAATGTATTTTATTTGCAACTAACTACAAAAAATATTTCCCAAGTACATTCCAACTAGCTACAAGGATGATAATCTTACAGACGTTTTTCTTTTTATGGTTTAATAATATTTATTTTTAGTTGAATTGCTGGGCTTATTCTTGGGAGCCTGTCGGATCCTGATGATGCTTGCATTTGCTGTTGGGAATATGGCACAAGCAGCAGCTCTGAACTGGATTACATTTATAAAGGCTCTAATAACCTCGCTGCTGGCGGAGAGCTGAGAATGTCGTTTTCCCAACCCCACCTACAGATTCAGGACCTAACAAGCTCCCAAACAAATGTTGCATTTCAGTTTTGTAAAACATGATTTTATCTATTACTGGAAACCCCTCCAGCATTTTAGAAAAGCATAAAGAAGGAGAAATACGGTTATATCTGATACCTGCGTGTGTTTCTCCACTGGTTGAACATAAATCAGTCTAACTAGTTCAGTGGTATTGCCCAACAGCATAACCATGCTCCTACATCACCATGTGAGGGTTGTGGCTTTGACACCATCAGCTAGGGCTCAAATCACCTTGTATGAGGCAGGTCAGGCTAGAGCACTGCATCCATGCAAACCAGGCTGCTCCAGAGGGATGGGCTGGTGGTCCAGCCCAAGCGGACGATCCTTCTCTCCAAAGAAATGGAGAGTGCAAATAGATCATGACCCACTGCAACTGGAAGAGTTGTCTGCGACTGCTGTGCTGGATCAGCAGTGATCAGGTTCAGAGCCCCATAATTTGTGTGACAGGCAAAACAGGCCATGAGAATCTCATCTTTTCACAATTAAATATACCACCTTCTTCTCTATAGGAAACACTTGAGATGATTGGGAAATTGCAATCTTATATCTGGGGTTTTTTTCCCTCTTTTGTCATTTCCCAACCTTTTTGAAGGAAGATGGTGGACACTGTGAAGCAGCTTCTGTTTGAAATATTTACATTTCAGTAACTCTACCCGGCACAGAGCAGAGTTGCTAATGAATCATTCAGGAAGGAACAGACTAAATGTGAGGTACAATGAAACATATATTAATAGTATGTGGTCACAGTTAACTCCAGTTTGCTATTTTTTAAGATTTCAATGAATAGTGCCACATTTGAGAAAACAAAATATAAATAATATCTGAGTAAATATGTTCCTGAGTAAATATGTTTCATGGGAGCTAAATCTGAAATCAAAGCTGTCTCCTGGGTTTGTGCTTAGTGTGTCCTTAGCATGTTGCACGTGGGATTTTTGTTTGCCCATTGTTTAGGTCTTTTAAGCACCTAATAACAGCAATAATTCGATGTTTTAATATGTCATANTTCACTAACTGTACCCGGCACAGAGCAGAGTTTCTAATAAATCATTCAGGAAGGAACAGACTAAATGTGAGGTACAATGAAACATATATTAATAGTATGTGGTCACAGTTAACTCCAGTTTGCTATTTTTTAAGATTTCAATGAATAGTGCCACATTTGAGAAAACAAAATATAAATAATATCTGAGTAAATATGTTCCTGAGTAAATATGTTTCATGGGAGCTAAATCTGAAATCAAAGCTGTCTCCTGGGTTTGTGCTTAGTGTGTCCTTAGCATGTTGCACGTGGGATTTTTGTTTGCCCATTGTTTAGGTCTTTTAAGCACCTAATAACAGCAATAATTCGATGTTTTAATATGTCATAAGTCTCACATCCCAGAGCCTAACCATGCCTTCTGTCTCTGTGGCTTGAAAGCTCCAGAGATAAAGGAGATTCTCCTGTATGTGCATCAATGTGCAGCGAAGTGTGTGAACCAGAAGTCTTTCTACCTATTGCCTGGAGGGGTCCTGTGTGGCTATATCAGCGTAACTCACACCAGAATCTTATTCCCTGAACCCTGAAAATAATGACTTTGGTTTCAGGAAAGAAAATGGATCCACAGCAAATGGTGTAGTATTGCTTAATGGTTTCCCAACAAATCCTTGTCTCTGGTTCGGAGCTGTGAAAACAACCACAGAGGCTACTCTCATTTCAGTCTCAGGAGGAACGTGACAGGTGCAGTGAGGAAGCGGGTCAGGATTATAAAAGCCACAGGTTCAGTAGTCTATTAAAAAAAAATCCATTGTTACTTATTTATTTTTAACCAGAAATTCAGAGGAGCTATTAACTGTCTCTAGTAGCTCTTGAGTGCTTTAGTAGTTTTGTGTACTAGTTAAACCTGGTGCACTGAAGTGATGGGAAATTTTGCCATAGAGGATACCAGAGCTTGGATTTCATCCAGTAACTGGCAGTTTTCATATTCATGTCTTTGTTAGAGTCTGTTGGCTCATCCATCCCAAGAGTGACCTCCAGGCAACACATGAAACCTTCTGTAGGTCTTGCTGAANAAATTTTGCCATAGAGGATACCAGAGCTTGAATTTCAGCCAGTAACTGGTAGTTTTCATATTCATATCTTTGTTAGAGTCCATTGGCTCATCCATCCCAAGAGCATTTTGGTGATCTCCAGTAGGTCTTGCTGAGCTATGGTCCTTTCACCCTCCTCCATGGGACAGAAAACATCTTAAAGCAGAGTTATATGGTACTTGATTGATTTGCCTGATCTTGACTTACCGTAGAGAAGAGTCGAGAGTGCAATTCTCTTACAATGAGAACACAGGTTCAAAGAAAGCAAGGAAGAAACACAGATTCTGGACGAGGTGAAGACTCATGGCAGAGCACCGACAGCCTCAGCCCCATCCATCCATCACCCCAGGCACAGACCAAGAGTCTATCAGTCACAGCAGTTTATTCATGTTGAATTATTCCAGCTCCTAACAGCAATGAAGGGACAAGCACTAAGCAGAGGAGGTTTGAATCATCTGAACTTATCACACAGAGGTTTCAGAAAGTTCACATTACAGAGCCTTGATGCATTTTACAGCTTTCTTGAAGGGAAAGGGCTGAAACATCCAATATATCTCCCATAGGCTGACAACCTAGTAAACACTCCAGCAGGATAACCATGATCCTTAGAACAATGGAAACATTTTAGTTAGAAACTATAGAAGTTACAAGGTGAAGATTTATGTGCTGTGGGGTAAATAAATATTCAGCTCCCATTAATGTTAATGGGAGTTAAGTGGCTAATTCCCCACACATTATGCTGAAGATTTACTTCTCTGTGTTTTATAGAATAAATGAATTTATAGTCTTCCTGGAGGTTAGACCTGAGAAAAACAAAGAGCTCCGAGTTTACTCCATTTTTATGAGGTCATTTTTTTAAAGGACGTTTATTCCCCAAACAGAAGGGAAAGGTTAGAAGAGCACTGAGTTAAAGCAATCCCCTCCATGGGATGCCAGGGAGATTTGTGGCAGGCATTTAATCCAAACTCACAGGCGGAGAGACACGCAAAGATCTATATAAAATGTCTTAATAACAGAAGCCGGAAATTCGTAACAATAATAAAGGCTGACATTTGTACAGAGCCTTTCATCCACACATCTACAAGCTGGATTTTGTATTCAGAGGCACTCACAAAATCCTCTTGCAAACCACATGTGATTTCACACTAAGAGGGCAAAATGCATCAAGTAGGCTGACTTCAGCATTACTGAAACCCAGCCAGTGCTGGGGCAGCCTTTTAATGCCTCGGGAAGGTATTTAAGCATGTTTCTGTTCTGAAGGTCAGAGCATTCTCATTAATATCAATTGAATTTCCATGGATTATAGTCAGAAACGAGCATATGCACCTTGATTAACCAATATCAATGCCAGCACTTCACAGTCATCCCCTGCATCTCTATGCAAAAATCCCATGCAGTTTTCTTTTTTTTTTTAAATACTCCACCAACTAAGATGACCCCATACATTTTCATTGCTGGTTAAAAAACATTTAAACTCAGCTTTATCAACAAGTTAGCAGTCACAAGAATCCTTTGCCCAAGAAGCAAACCGTACGCCATAGTCTCTCTATCAGAAGACAACCAAACATTCACTCCAAACAAATACATTTCTCTCTTCCTCTGTTAAGGACTACAACGTATTCGTGCTGAAACTGAGATTAGAGATTATGTATGAGACAATTACACATTTGTTTCGCTGTTGCCTGATCAGAAGAAAGAACAGCTTCAGAGAGAGGGAGGGGAAAAATTCATCCCAGGGTTTTCAATAGGGCACGCTGATCTGCTGCAGATAAGAAGCAGTCTTTTTTCCTTATTCAAACGTTAAGCTTTCCCAGGCAAATAATATTTTCCCCTAACTAGTCATTCACTCATCTACAATTCAATGCAAACAAGTCCTTTTTATTAGAAGGGTCACTCTCACAGTTTTATTTTGATCAGACATTGCTTTTGTATTGCATATATTGGATTTTTTTCCTGGTTTTGGCAGCTAAACAGCCTCTGGAGGCCTTTGACAGTAACTCTATGCTCTCATCTTTCATTAGGTCTAAGCTCTCACAGATCACTTCATATTTATCAGAGCCAACAGCTGCAGGATTGAGCGGACCGGACACCCACGCATCAGCTTTACCCAGCACCCTGGTGCCAAGGCTGGGTCACAGCACTTTTCTGCATTTCCCTCTTTCCCCAGGCCTCTGTCGAATCCTCTTGACGCAACTGGTTATCTCCAGGTTTGCCCGGGAATTGCAAAATGAAGTAGAACAGACAAATTAAGCTATAGTCCAGGCGTATTATGCTTGGCCTGGTGCAGCCACGGAGCACAAAGTCAGCCCTGGAGAGCTTAGGGCTGAAATGCTGGAGAGGAGACAACTTGCAGATGGAGACACAGCCAGCAGCAGGGGTCACTGATAGGAAACCACAGCTCAGAGCTGGCCAGTCCCCAAATGGAGACATGCCCTATAAACGCAATCTTTTCATCTTCTCTCCTCAGCCAATTTTCTAGGCTGTAAGTGCACAGAGGGCAACAACAGGCAGTGGATCATGACATGATACAAGGGATTGGACAACCTACCCTCCCACTCGGGGTGGGAGAACCTCTGGTCCTCTCGGCTTTCTCAGTGTTCAGTGAGAGCTCCCGGCTGAAGGTGATGGGGAACCTGGGAGAAGTTCCTGCTTTGTGCCAGGCCTTGGAGGGTCTGTCTCTTCCCATCGGCTGCAAAACCCACGCAGGGAGACCAGCCACCCTACAGAGACACCTTATGTCTTCTGTGAAGTGGTGCAGACGTTCTCAAAGTTTGCACTGGACTTCTATAAGTAGATCAGATCCTGGACAGAAAGAAGGCAGCAGAGAGAAAGCAGGACTGGAATGTGATTCCCTTGCATATTTGAAATGTTATTTACTATCTTGTAAACCCACTTTATAGCACCCTGCCTTTTATTTTCAAACACTTCTATCGACACACACTGTATATCAGTCATTATCTGATTATGGAACCTTTCACAACGGTTTCTGGGCAGTTATAAAAGCTGCCAAAGAATTCAGTATGGCAGAGGGTTGAACTTCATTGCTGCTTTTCGCAAAAAGGCTGAAGAACGAATAACAGAGACAGAAACAAAGGGATTTCGATGACCTGTATGAATGTGGTCTGCCTTAACCCATCGAAAAAAATTACCGTTAGGGGCTTATACAATTCAGATAACCTGCTCACAACTTTCTGGCAGTGGATAATGAAATCCACAGCCTCTCTGGCTTTTTTTATTAATTCTTGAAGAAAAGCAATAAATAAATGTCATGTCATTACTGAAAAAAAAATGCCTATGAGACACAGAACAAATATTAATTGTATTTAAAGTAGTCCAGTTAGATAGTATATGTGCATCCTAGAGAGATGATGGACAGGTAAAGGAAGAAATATCTATGTTTAAAAGAGATAGCTGACTCAACTGGTCTGTTTTTGCTGGCCACACGTGAATAGGGTTGTGCCGGTACCAATTACTTTTACATTCTCTACTTCTCCTCAGGGACACTACCTTGTCTTTTTAAGCCGTTGAGGTTTGTTGATAATTTTTATTCTTTACACTAGGCTGTTAGCCAAGGCAAATGTTTGTGTTGTTCCAAAAACTTGAAGGGTATCACTGTGGGAAACTTAAAATATACAGATAACTTCAGAAAGCATTTAAAAAAAAAAAGATGTGATAATACCCCATGTTGTTTCATTTTCCTTCAACTAATTTTACATGTATCAGTGTCCAGTACCTTCCCTGCCTGTTTTCCTGTCCTCCTCCCTTCCTATTCCAAATATACAAAAATACTGATGCAATGTTAATTGAACTGAATCATCAACATTTCTGTAGCGACAAAAGTTACGGAAGAAATCAAGGGGCTAAAATCAGATGTTATTTTGATCTTTGAAAGAATGTGCGAAATGTGTCGCTGAAATAAGAAAAACGCTTTGAGGTGTGTGTATATTAAATACTAGCACTAAACAGGGCTCAAAATGGTAACGAAAAGAGAGGCAAAGTTTAATTGAAAATGACAAAATTAAATAAGACGCAGCCTCTGAGTTCACATAGAGAACATTTGTCTCAGTCAAATGCTACCAGTGCCGCATACCAACGATGTGCTGTGTGCTGCTGAGCACGCAGGGACTCCAATCAAAAAGATTACAAGCTTGGCTTGCGAAGCCTGCCTCAGACGCTAAGTAAAACAAAGTCAGACTGAAAATATTCAAGGGCTGCTAGGCACAGACCAAGAAAGCTCAGAGGAAGGAGCAGAAGTGAGGAAGAAGGTGTCCGGGCTCTTTGCTGCTTGCAGAGCCACTCACCCTCCCAATAGTTCTCCCTCACCCCAGGGTCAACAGCAAAGAAGGATCCTCCACCGTGGGAGTAACCTCTGTTCACTACCCTCTCTGTCCTGGAAGTGGATCCACTGCCACCAGTCAAGGAGATATTGCTCAATGTATAAGGAAATATTGATTAAGGGTGAAACTGATCTGCAGAACCTGTGCTTGCGTGTCTGAATCCAGCTTAACCTACAGTTCAAGCATGTAGGTTTTGATACAGTGCAAACAAGTAAATCAAGCACGCGCCAACTGTCAGCCCAGCCCAGCATCCCATATTTCTAGCTCATTTTTTATGCTGAGAGCAATGCTATGTGTTTAGACAAGCCAGAGGCTGTCCTATGGGGAACCTGACATGTATAAACTATACAGGTGTCTATTAATCAGATGATGATCGAGCCCCCGTGTGTCCTTCAGCTAATAGTGGTCCTGGCATATCCAGTGTGGACCCAAATCTATTATATATACCAGCTCGTCCTCATGAGTCATCATAACCCCAGACCTACCTCCCTTTTCCAAGACACACACAGAGGCACAAGTCCCCGCAGGTTTGTTGTTTTAGGAGCAGACGACATGAAAGTGGCACGGGGTTGTGTAACGTAGCTTTAAGAAGCATGTGCTTTCTATTTGTCACTGCTTAAACCGTACTTTTATACACACAGCCCAGAAGTCTTGCCGAAATCTGCAAAGTATTAACAGCAGCAAAGATGAAGGGGGTTTGAATACCGCGTGGCTGAGGAGAGCGTCTGGCTGGGGAGGCTGGCTTGGGAAGAAGTCATTTTGATGGAATTAAAGGAAATAGTAATCAGGGTTCTAGCGAGAACGCTCTTCCTCCAGTTAATGTATTTTCTTAAACAAAGAAGAGGAAGTTATAAGAGAAAGGTCCTCTGTGCTCCCTAGGCGCGCAGCGGCCGGCATCCTTAGGCAACCAGCTTAGCACAAATCCCCTTTGACTGGGGGCAAATCGGAGATCCTCCCCATTAGCAGCGCACAGTCCAGCCATGCTCCATTCACCCCCTCCTGTTCCCACTCCAGGGATGCTTTTCCTCTTCCATTTAGCTCCTTAAATAGGTGATCTGTTGCTGGAGCAAAAAGAGAAATGCCAGGTTTTCCTCCTTTTCACTGAACTCTGTCCCTCCAGCTCTCTCGCTGGCTGTAAGTGTTCTTAGAGTGTCTGTTTTTCAGCACTAACCATTCCCTAACCAAGGTTACACATACTGTCTAAGTGCCAGCAACCAGAAACTTTAAATAAAGTGTTACTGAAGTAACTGTACAAATATCTTTTTCACAATAATCTGCTCACTGTCTTTCATGTGTTTGCTAATGAGCTTTACCTCCTGTGGAAATTCAATGGGCTCTAGCTGTACCATTTTCCAGCATTCAAAAAATATATTGGTTTTGCTGGAAGGGGAGCTGGTGTTTGTTTTTCTGTGGCAAATTTTGTTTTTATTGCTCTAGCTGCAGCTTCAGAAAATGAAATATCTGTCAAAACAAATCAGGAGCAGGAATGCTTGAAACTTACATTTTTGGCACCGTTCCGCAACATCTAATGTTCATCGTCTCAATTTTCGAAATGCTGAACGTGGTTAAAATGAACCTCAAGATCAAAATTACATAGATGTCCCATTAATTATGTTTCAATGTGTAGTGAGCTTCCAAATTGGAACTCGAGGCCATACAGATTTTTCTGATGCCAAAGCCTGAGGGTTTCTCTAGCTCTACTATTGCTGTTTTAGTTACTCTCAACACATTCCATCCCCACAACTCACTAATAGCAGAGGAGACTGGAGAAGTCCCAGTTCTGCAGAAATGTGCCACTGATCATATTAATCATATTAGTAGCACAAATACCAGTAGCATTTACCATGGCGAAGGATAACTCCAGTTGCCATGGGGTTACTTAGGCATAGAGTATAAGCACGAGAAATATTTTCAGGTCTCAACAATTGTTCTTGAAGCAATTCAGCGCAGTGAACTGAAATATCACGGCTTACTAGCTGATAATAAAAGCCGGGATGCTAATAGGCAATGCATTTTGTCTTTGCAAATGAACCCCTATCATTTTCTAATTAAGTACAAACAAATCGGTGCACATGATTAATTAGTCTGGTATAGGTGTTGTAGAATACAGCCTCCCTAGCACAGCCCTTGTTTCAGGTGGAGGATGGCAGGTACGAAGGCTGGAGCCCACGCAGCCCACGATGTTTGAGCTAATGTCAAGTATTTCCAGGGTAGTAAGTCTTTGGCTAACTAGGGAAGAAAGGATCAAGAAGAAAAGTTATAAAGTGAATAGTTATCATGATATTAGGGTGCATATAATGCTGAAAATGGTTGATGTTTATGATATCTGTTATTAATAATGAAAGCAATTTCCCATTGGGGTCTGTTGTTAATAACAGCAACAGCAACAGCAACAACAACAACAACAATAATAATAATATCAACAATGAGCTAATAATTGTG
This sequence comes from Piaya cayana, assembly GCA_013389865.1. Classification (NCBI taxonomy): domain Eukaryota; kingdom Metazoa; phylum Chordata; class Aves; order Cuculiformes; family Coccyzidae; genus Piaya; species Piaya cayana. The sequence continues at coordinate 44,510 of WAAB01016707.1, read as the reverse complement.
CAAAGAGATGTGTGTTTAGCATCCTTCGCCACTAGACAGCACGTACAAATCTTAACATACAAATTCTGAGTCCAGGACCGAACAGGTGGCTTCAGACAAATGTGCATAAATACTTTCCTAAACAAAAATAAATAATAGAAAGCACGGGCAGACTACCGCATTTAATATTTCCTATATACAACTGCAGAATCACAAAGTCCTGAGATTAATAAGGGGGAAGTTATTCCATGTCAACGCTAGTGAAAGTTTTAGAGGCCGAATTACTCCTGAATCTGAGTTCAGACGTGAGGAGATTCCCTCGGTGAAGAACCATGATTGATTCTCTCGGAACGAAATAATTGAAGGAATAATGCATTGCACTTGCACAGTACAGCATGGGAAGTGGCAAATCAGGACAGTGGTTGCATCTATGTGAAAATAAACCCCAAGCTGGGCTCAAAGCCAGCTCTGCCGTTCACCTACACTCCTCTGCTGCTGCAGCAACCTGAGTCAGCCCTGGAGTGAGCCATCTGGCAGTTCAAGAAGGGGAGAATTTGACAGCCTCTCTCCACTGTACAGCACGAGCAAAGTGTGCGTGGGGCTCAGAGCTCCATGCCTAACTCAGCTGCTTCCCTCTGCCCCATCTGCCTACATGCCAACTCATGGCATCAACAGCAGCCAGACAAGACCACTTGAAATCTTTCCTAGAGGACTACGATGTGAACCGCTTTCTGGGGCAGATGGGATTTCAAGGCATTGCAGGCTGATTCCAACCTGCGTACGAGGACAATAATGAATGCAAAGTTCTGGGATGTAGGAGATAGTCCAGACTTCAGGACAGCCCTGGAGTAGCCATTTAAATTTTGAGGTAGCCACAGAGACCACTTCTGTCTAGATCTATAGCATCTATAGCATGGATCCACAAGAAGGATGTTGACGCTCTGGAGAGTGTCCAGAGAAGAGCAACGAAACTGGTGAAGGGGCTGGAGAACAGGCCTTATGAGGAGCGGCTGAGAGAGCTGGGGCTGTTTAGCCTGGAGAAGAGGAGGCTGAGGGGAGACCTCATTGCTCTCTACAAATACCTGAAGGGAGGTTGTAGAGAGGAGGGAGCTGGCCTCTTCTCCCAGGTGTCAGGGGACAGGACAAGGGGGAATGGCCTCAAGCTCCGCCAGGGGAGGTTTAGGTTGGAGATTAGGAAGAAGTTTTTTACGGAAAGGGTCATTAGGCACTGGAATATGCTGCCCAGGGAGGTGGTTGATTCGCCTTCCCTGGAGGTGTTTAAGTTACGGGTGGACGGGGTCCTGAGGGACATGGTTTAGTGTTTTGTGGGAGTGGTTGGACTCGATGATCCAGTGGGTCTCTTCCAACCCGGTGATTCTGTGATTCTGTGATTCTGTGATTCTGTGATCCATATCTAGATCTATAGCATGGATCATACTGTCCACTTTGGCCAGGTTCTGTCCTCCAGCAGTATAAGGGACGTGAGCAGCTCATGAAAAGCGTTGTACATCACCATTTCCAAACACACAGCAGGCAAAAGCCTTGGCTGGGACACACTGAAGGAGAAGGGGTGGCCAAGAAAAGCTCTGCTGGCCGTGCCTCACCTCTGACTGAGTGGCCACTGAGGTTGCTCAGACGCACTAGCAGCCAAAGAGCCAACCTGAAAAACCGAGAGTAGCTATTTACTGGTTCCCCTCCTCTCTGCAGTGTGCTGAGCAAACATTTGGACTAATAGAATAAATTTACTCTAAGGAGGAGAAGTGGCTTTATTAGTTTGTGGTAACATTTTTCTTTCAGGTTCCATTAATAAGGCTTTGTGTGCCTTTAGATGGTTTGCTACTGTGATTTTTAAATGTTAGCATAAATCCTGTTGTTCCTCAGCAGATCTGCACTGATCTGATTTCATTAATTCCTGGGTTTGCTACTGCGGATTTTATTAATTTTATTCAGCATATAATTAGATTTTTAAGAGTCATCATTAAATTTCTAGCATTTGAAGTAGTCCTGAGAGAGTCACCCTGTAAATGTGACTGGTTTCAAGCCCTTTTTTTCCCTTATAAGGAGTGCTGGAAGATCTTTTGTTTTATTCATGAAATGTCAGGTTGTCTAATATCACAGCACTACATCACGTAACACATCCACTTCTGTACTAGTAATTCCCTTTATGTTTCTACATTGTATTCCAATTTGCAATATTAATGCTGCAAGTAACATATAGTGACAACTGAAACTTTCAAAACGACATACAATTTCCATTCCAGACACCCACTATCATTTCCAGTAATGGGTATCCAGTCTGAAATGTATGTTTCTAGCAGAAAATAACAGTACGACCACTGAAGCACCAGCGGTACTTGTGAAACCACAAACATGCAGGTAACCTGCGAAGAGCAAACCATTTCCAAGAACTTTGACTTTTCCATTTCAAATCTTAATGCCCTGATATTCCCCCCAAATACATAATAATGACAGCAACAATGATCGTAATAACAGTAATAGTTAATGGCAGAGTAAGTGCGAAGTGTCTTCCAATAATACTCATACATCAGCACACAACGACATTTCTGGGTGCTGCAGAGCAATTTGTCTTGCCAGTCCTTTCTAGAAAGACTCACAAATTTGATGACTAAACCATGGATGTCACCAAAAGACAACTTCAATTTTACCTCTTGAAGATCTTAAAGGGTTTCGCATTTTTTTCCTGTGCCACCAGCCTTACAAAGGCGTTGGTGCCTTCCCACCCAATGACCTTTCCACCACACTCTCGGAGGAAGTCCCTGCCATCAGGATTTAGACTCAGTCTTATCAGAGTCTCCTTTTTACCTCACCAGAAATAGCTCAGACATCTGCACGCATGATGTTCCTGCTCAGCCTGCAGTTGTACTAATCTCAGAAAATGTAAGAAAAGAAAAATGAGGAGCAGCTTTTGAAAATTTAGGGGAAAAAAAAACCTCAAATGAAGATAGCCCCATCCCCTCCTCCTTGCACACCTCAATCACAGGCTTAGATTTGTTCAAGTTCTGGCTTTTCCTGAGGCCTCGTTCTCCATTAGGAATTTTTATCCTCTCAGTGCTGATTGTTTATACCAGAGGTAAATCCTCCCAGCTGCCCAGGAGGAGCAGAGAGGTTCTCACAGCGCTGCTATCTCAGGGAACACTGCAAGCCTCAGGGGAACATTTCAGATGAACATACACACTGCATGTCAGGACCACATTTCTTTCAGGCAGTGGTGTTTTGAGCATTTCATTATCTTATTAGATATGTCAGGACAGGTGACAACACCACAATTCTCTGCTGGCATCACATCAGTAGTGAAGTCTGGCTGCAAAGCCGTGAGAGTGCTTGAAGATAAATGAGCCCCTGCATCCCAGCCTCTCCAAGAGTAGCGGCTTTCACCCTTGGGATCTCACAGGTCACGTTGGTTTCAGTAGGTCAATAACACCAGCCTGGGGATATGCGCTTACCCATTTCTTTTACATCAAAAGGATGTTCCTAGGAAACCAAACTGGGGGTGGCAAATTCAATTTATCAAAACTTGCAGGTAAAGAACAACGATCATCACAGACCCTGGGGTCAGCTCTCAGCTGCACCAGGTCCGTGCTGTTAAATTCTTCTGTTTCCCTGGAGCTGAGCAACAGTTGGGCTGAAAGGGTTTCCAGGGTACCTCAGGATGGCCCTGGGGCTCTTCAGGAGCAGCACCTTGGTTGCTTTCTGCTGTCTCAGCAGAGAAAGAAACCTGCTGTCTGGACCAAAGTCCAAGGATTTAGCCCACAAAACTCAGGGCTTTGATTAATTCCTTTCCTTTCACTTTTTTTCCACCCCCTTTGCAGATGTTAACATTTTCCAAGCAGTTATATGCTACCCTGGTAAATTGCAAGGAAAATAGAAACCATGTCTGAAATTACACAAAGGATAAAGTAGAATAGCATGCATTGGTTTAATGCAGCAATAAAGATTAGATAAGGAGCATGTGCCTGGTGCTGGATCTGAGAAATCAGCAGGAAAGCAAAAGACATTTTTAGCATGTGTTTCTGATATGAAGTCACTTTCACTCAGAGTGGAAATATATTGTGCACTAATATCAGTGTTTTCTTCCCTGATCCATCCGGTGAAAGCATATTGGAAGAGGCAGGATAATACTGCTTCACCAACTGTACAATTTTCTTCTTGCTAGGAACAGATACATTGTGCCTTCTCAGTCAAAACTGAGCGTTTTTGACTGATAGCACCCGGCGTACTCCCAATTACCTCTTGCTGCTTCTGTCATCTGACGTTTTTGTATAAACAGATAATGATTTAAGATTTCAGCAGAAATGAAATAATTTTGCCTGGTAGAGGATGGTAAGGTTTGAGGCTGTGTGATCTCGATTGCATCGATTTAACATGAAAATACACCGTGCATCTAAAACTTGCTTCCTTTTTATCCCAAACTTAAGAACTCAAAACCAGAGTTGCTTTCATCATCCATCATCATGATAATGGTGATGATGAAAAGATGTGCTAGCCATGCTCGAGTTATTTACTTACATGAGTAAATTTTAATACAGAAGCACTATAATAAAGTTTGAGAACTGAAAACCACAGGTTTTCATGTCGCAGTCTGTGAGCTGGACTGTGGCAGTACAGATGTTCGGACAAATCTAGAGACTCAATAAAGACCTGAGAGTTCCTGCCTCGTTCGCATTCAAATAAGCAGTTTTCACTGGGAAAGTTGTGGGTTTGCCAGTCAAACTGACATGAGAAAAGATTAATTTCCACTCTTGAGGGCCTACACAGAACTGATAGATGTTTTCCATAACACGCTGTAGGAGCCTCATGTTGATGCTCTGGATCCCTCAGCCAAAGGGTTGCTGTGTCCTTCTGACTCACCCTCTGGAGGAGCCCCAGCCTCCCTCTGTGGGAGTCTGGCAAGATGAGCCTTCTATTTTGGGACTTAAGTTAAAGCTAAACAGGAGAGAACACTCCTACAGATACAGCAATTTCTTTTGCAAAGAGTGGCTGAACAACCAGACCATTTCTGCAATAATTCCTGATATTTTCCACTTCCACACAGTCTCTGCTGGGTTGCCAGTTCAAGTGAGACGTGCATATGAACGCACACAGGTAGACGTCTATCAGCAGTGCAGCAAGGAACAATCACTCAGCCAGCCCTGTGGCACTGCTCTTAGACCACTCCTCTCTTTAAATTCCCAATTTTACATCTCTCTTTTTCTTTATGCAAGAAACAAATTACTCCCATAGCGCACAGGCTTCCACAACACAATCATTAACCTCGCATACGTGATGTGCCCCTGATGCTGTTTTCAACATATCAAAACCCCATCACTGGAATACATGACCTCTTCCTTCTCCTTTCCAACTAAAGGGAATCACAATACATTTTTTATAAGGTTGTATACTCCCACCTAGTAAGGGAAAACAAAGTGCTGCTCTTGCGCCCATATCTTATAAAAGAAATTATTTTGTCAAAGAAGCCCCACAAATTATAGCCCAAGGGATAAAAAAAATTTAGATTCCCAACTCAGATTTAGATGTGAACACACTGTGATCAAAGATCTTGGAACTAAAGATAATTACACCCTACTGCAACGATCGTTGCCGCTTTAAAAATAAATCAGGCTGGTTAGGATCTTTCAACTGAAAGCGTTTCCAAAGCAGAAATGGGAGTTGGATCAAATACAATTTTAGGAAAACATTAGTTTTAGCTATTAAAAAAGAGATTGGAAATTTCCAGGCATAATTTGGATTTTTGTGTTAATTATATTTTCGCCTGAAACAGAGTTAATGTTGATATTTTGTTACCTTTAGAAATCTCCCACAAAATGTTTCAAGAGAAAAAATTTTAAGCATAAAATGTTCAGTTAAAAATTTTACCACAAAAAAAAACCCCACAGTCTCAAAAATAAAATTTAAAAAGGCATAACTGGAGAAAACTAAGCTCCTAAATTCATAAAAGTAGGATCAGCTTTTATTTATAAGAACACAGTTTTTTAAATAGACATCAGCCTTGCCTTCAAATGCGTGAGCCCAACATATTATCACCAGTACAACCAGAATTACAGGCACGGCTAAAACTGAGTGGTGAAATACCAGCGTGCTGAAGTGCTGGTGTCTCTACACGTGAGTTAAAGCTTCCAGGCTGCCCCATCCTGGAGGTGTTCAAGACCAGGATGGATGGGACTCGGAGACCCTGATCCAGTCGGAGGTGACCCTGCTCATGGGGACCCTACTGGATGATCTTTAGGGTCCCTTCCAACCCAAACCATCCTATGATTCTATGATTCTATGATTCTATAATTCTATGAAAAGATTGCTATCATGCACAATGCATTTATCACAAATTAGATGGATGAAAATAAAAATCCCTATTACTCTAAGCACAAAATTACAGGGATAAATTTAGAAACTATTTTCAGATTTTCAGTATTCCTGCTGCATTAATACCTCTCTGCTTCTCCTGTTATTTCCATATTAAGTTAATAGGACTACATCCAGAAGAACTATCACAGAGTCCACTGGTAGCTAATATGATCTATTTCAATTCTGAGATTAATCAATATACGGTCTAATTTTTCTAGCAGCATTTTATTCTATGTGTAGAAAATGCACAGAATTTCAAGGGCCACTTTAGAATCCTTTTTTAAAAATTGAACAGTAGAGATCATATTTTCCAAACCTGCCCGGTCCGTCTCTTCTAATTAATGATGTGGTGCTCTAAAATAGATTGCTGTGTAATTTGCAAAGTGTTGCTTGAAGTTTGACTTGTATGCCTGCCATCGACTTTCACGGCTGTTGCCATGAAAACTCCAAATCACTATAAAAGAAAATAGATGTCTGTGGAGTAGAATGAAGGCAGGAGTCGCAAATAACACGCTGAGAAATGAATATGCCTAAGCAAGCGTGCCACCACTGCCATGCACCCAGGGCTGCTCTGCCAACGTGAGCTCTGTCCAAGAAATGGCAGCGGGGAGCTCTCGTGCCGTTTAATCCTCAGCCTTGAGCTCAGCAGCAGAATTAGCACCAGCACCTTTTGAATCTGTTTAGCAGAGAGGAGAGCAATGAGTCATTTCTCAGGAGAGGTCAAAAAATTGATCAGGTGAGAGCAGCTTTTGATCACAATCCCTTCTGTGGCCCTTCCACCGGCTCTCCCTGGTGTCCCTCGTGAGAGGGCCAGTGACCCATGGAAGCTGGCAGCTTCCACAAGAGCAACACGTGACTGCGGATTCCTTTGCTGGTGGATCTATTCATAAATTAGTTCTGTTTAAAACCATCCAGCTGCAGAAACTTGGCATAGGGGGCTGCTCCACAAGACAAGCACTAACTTAGCTGTCACTGTGGATACGGGGCTTTTACACAGTGTGACATCTGCACTGATGGATGATGTACCCAAACGGGGTGTCTGTGTAATAAATGCATATAAGTGAGTAAGCACATTTCTTTCCCAAACAAAAAATCATGCCTATGAGAACAAGAAATCAACAAACACTTTAGTGAAGTGAAAGGTCAGGGGAGGGAGCTTGTCTCATTAACCCCTTAACTACTGAGAAGCTGAAAAGAGTAGTCACTTAGTCAATATATGGAGAGCTAAGGGTCTCCATTGCCTTCTTCCTTCCCATCCATATCAGCATCTAACAACAGTGTAAGCATGGATTTCTGATTCTGCAAAATATTTTATGTCTTGACACAGACAAGAATCAGAGATCACTACCTACAGCATGAAAGAATATGTCCTGTTGTTACAGCTTTAGCTTCTGCCGTTGAGCCGCAGTACGCAGCCAAGGCTCAGCGCTGTCACACCTCGGTTAGTGCGTGTGGGATTTGATTCAGCTGGTGTCTCGTGTACATGACCCACAAAGGGTGAGTGCCTGCTCTGTCTGATGCAACCTTGCCCATCGCATGCACTACGTGAATAGTGGCCCCGATGCTGAATCTTCCAAGCCCCTCAGGGTTTGTTCCACCAACACAGCACATCTACCTGTGTGCTAAGCCAGCATTCATAGAATATATAGAATCATAGAACAACCAGGTTGGAAGAGACCCAGCAGATCATCAAGTCCAACCATTCCTATCAAACACTAAACCATGTCCCTCAGCACCTCATCCACCCATGCCTTAAACTCCTCCAGGGAAGATGAATCAATCCCCTCCCTGGGTAACCTGTTCCAGTGCCCAATGACCCTTTCTGTGAAATTTTTTTTCCTAATGTCCAGCCTAAACCTCCCCTGGCGGAGCTTGAGGTCATTCCCTCTCATCCTGTCCCCTGTCACTTGGGAGAAGAGCCCAGCACCCTCCTCTCTACAACCTCCCCTCAGGTAGTTATAGAGAGCAATGCCAGGGAATCTTCATGCCCTTTCTAGCTGGGTCACAAGGCAAAGCTTCACATACAGCCAATGCCTGTCTCTCTCTTTTCAGATCCAAAAGCCCTCAGGGCCTCAGTATGGTGAGGTGTCTCTGTTTCTCAGAGACATTTACTTCACAACTGCATAACTTTCTCATAATGTTTCTTCCTGCAGATCACAAAAGGAAGCCAACTCTCCTAAATTCCCAGTTGCTGCAGGCCACCTATCCTTTTATACCCTTGTTTTGTGTGCTATTTCAATGGTGGTTTAGGGAGGGAGAAATTCTCTCCCCTCTGTCCATCAGCACAGGATTCTTCTCCTCATCACCCTGCCTGAGGCAGGAGCAGAGCTGGGATGTGACAGCAGAGTTAGGACAGAGCTACTTGTGGCACAGGAGCAGCCCTTGCTGCAGTCTGCTACGCCTCAGAAAGCTTTCTCCTGACATCGGGTGGTCCAGGATCCATAATTTGAGAAACACTGACAGAGAGAAACAGGCTTTCTCTGTTCTAGTCCAGCACCATTTGGTGTTTTCTCTTACACGCTGTTCTCTCCACCTCACTGCACAGAGAAAACACCCTAGAGTATCCTGTTCAGAGCCACTTCCTTACCCTACATCCCAGTGGATGCAACTTCTGAAAGGAAGCAGAGTCGGCAAGGATGGAGTGCTTCTGGGAATCATTCCCACCATATGGAGACTGCATTCTGCAGCAAGCAAGGGCAGCTCCCTCAGCAAGTGGAAAATGGGCTTCACCTCTCTGTGGTCTCACTGCGGTTTGCTTCCCTTGCGATATTATTTTTGAATAGCAGGCAGGAGCTCTGTGTTTCTTGTTCTGTTTAGTAAATCCAACAACCAAACCTGGCCCACTTCTGGGTGGTCTTCGCAAAATACCGGGAAACCACGCCAAGGCCATGTGATATAACAATTATAAGAAACAGAGGGATTGCTTTGACAGATACCTCAAAATCAGGTTTTCAAGAAGTGGGATGTTTCAACCAACGTGTCAGTTCCATTTGGGTTTTTTTCTTTTTTTCCCAATGCCTTTTACTTCTTCAGCGTCTTTGTTCTTCATTCTGGTAAGCCAGAATTACCAGCCTGGAAAATAAAGGTCACTGATGCATGATGCTTGACTCGGTCTTAGGCTGGGAGACAGTACACTACACAAAACGCCTTCCAGGTTAAAGAATTCAGATCCGAATTGCTAGACAGACTGACTGCTTTCATGACCAAGAATAAGAGATGCAAAAAGCCAGCCATTAAAGCCCGAACGTAAGCACGGTTTCCTTTTATTTTCCTGAATATTTTGTGGGTAAAGCTAGCGCTCAAGGACTAATCTCAGCGTGCAGGGCCAGCCCAAACCTCGCCAGGCAGTGTGCCTGCCCACACACCCGCAGCTCTGCCAACAGAATTCACTCGCAGCAGAGCCGCCGCTGCCCCAGGCTGTGCCCCTGCAGCCACCGTGTGCCAACGTGCTCCAGCCCCAACTCCCAGTGCCTGTGGTCCAGCTCCCACCCTCCTCGCTGGCATCAGCTCCAGGAGCATCCCTGCCCTCCTACCTCTAAAACTGCTTGTTGAACATATCACCCTCTAGGGCAAACATGGGTGGTGCGAGGTAGGCTAAGGGAAAGCAAATAATCTGAGTGCCTTCTGACCTGAGTGGAGGCTGCTCGCACACTTACTCTGCTGTCTGGTCCCTTGCAGGAGCAGGGGCACGGTGAAGCATCAGCTAGTTCATCAACCTGCACATTCGGGATATCCCCAAAATGCTTGCCTTAGAGAGAAAATAAGCATCTTATTTCATCACTAACTGACTCCTTCCCAGCTACCAGCTATTATGATGTTATAATTAGCTAACATATTTGCATTCATAGTTTTTTACAACTGCATTGCATAGATGCAGAGACATTTCTGGAGGGGACAGGAACGCAGATGTCTTCAGACAGAGATGACAGCCTGGCCAGAGACTGTAGTAAGTTCCCATTCTGGTAGCAATAAAATTAATAATTATTTGGATCAGAAAGGCTCTGGCTTCTTAAGGGTCTGATTCAATTCACACTGTATCAGATGAACTTCTTTCTTTTCTTCAGTTGCCTGTGCAACGGCGCCTAATTGGGCATCAATGCTTTTATTTGTCACTGCCCTGACTGAATTAATTGCCATAGGATTAAAAATTCTAGTTTAATTCATGTTCACATTAATATTAATCATTCATGACTATTCGTATAAGCACGGGCCCCGATTCAAAAATCATAATTTTGCACAGCAAACATAGCCAAGCATGTGATAAACGAGAGTTTCATGATCAGAGTTTGGCCAATATGGACACACAACACAGCAACGTGACCGAAGCAGAAGAGTGTGATTGATTTTTCTCTTCCTTTACTCCCAGCTGCTGCGATTCATGTGAAATCTGTCTCAAGACAATGGGATCCCACGAAGGGAACAATCAATGCCAGGAAGAAGCAGCCAGCAGTAAAAGGGATACACATTCTCCCTTTCCTGCTGGCATGGATACGCATCTCGATAGACAGTTATTGCCCTCCTGGATGCCTTGTCATTTCCTCATGATCTGGGAACCCAGCTGCTAAGCTGCACTCACACAGATGCTCTGGGTTAAACAGGCACACCCCAACCCTCCCAAAATCTTCCTCCTGCTGTTACCTGGCACTTCACAAACCTGCTGGTTTTTATTTGCTATGTTACTTTCTCGTAGAGCTTTCTTTGCTCTCCCAGCATGTATATAATATAAAAAAACTGTTCCCTTTGTATTCAATTAGTGAGGAGAAAATGGCTTTGTGGCTAATGGGCCAGGTGGGGATTCAGGAGATCCCAGTTCAGTTCCCAGTGCTGCCACACACTCCCTGTGCAACCTCAGCTTCCCACACAGTCTTGTTGCATTCCTCCAAGCCAAAAGGAGAGTGAGAGAGCAAGCGCGATTTCAAACAGCAAGCCCAGGGTGCCAAACCCACCAGGTATCAAATGACCCAGTCCCAGTGATACCAATACCCCGCTGCCCGCATGTGGCTTTATGCAATCAGGGCCATAGGCTGAGCGGAGCACGGTGCGGCGCCGTCCGTCCTTCTCTTCAGCAGGAAAATTCCACCGCAGTATTTCTGACTACAATGATTTACTGTCTGTTCCCTTGCACCACATCGGACAGAGCCAGCCAGGGCACAAGGGAGCCGAGGACAAGCTGTGATGAAGGGGGCATCACCGTGAAGACAGAGGAAGGTTTGTATAACTGCAAAGGCAAAAGGTCAAATCCTTTATTAAAAAAAATCCATAAACAATTAAAGTAGCCACGAATACGGGAGGTATGAATGCAGCCATTAATATTTAGGGGAGTAAAGGAAGGAAGACAGAGAGATGAAAGCTGAACACCTTTCTGAACCTCAGCCAAGGCTTTATCAACCATATAAGTAAAAGAACATATCCTGCTCAGCAAGACACGTATTCACCCTGTTTCATTACATTCTGTTCTGTCCTCAGTCATGATGGATCCTGCTGAGACTCGTGTTTAACAGCTCCTTCCTGGAGTGGCTCAAGCAACAACAAGAAAAAAAATATTGTGAAAGTCACACCCCATTGAAATTGCATCCTAAAGGGACCTGGAAGTGCAGTAATTACCAGAATGACTCCAAACACCAGGGCCACGCTTGGCTCAGAGACTGCTGTACATGTTGAAAGTAAAAAGGACTTTAAGCAGATGCAAGAAAAGTGGAAATTAGGGACCAAAGTGTGGGCAAAAAAGTGATTCATCATTCCTGATAAGGAGCCATTAGGCTGGATTTTGATGGGAGTAGAATGCAGGGAAGCCAGTCTTACAAATGCAGTGTAATCCCCAACTGCTTTCAGATAATGGAAAGCTGCATTAACCTTGTAATGCTTCCCTAGTGACTCTTACATTCACCCTCTTAGAAGCTTCTCTGCTACTTTCTTTGTGCCCTCTGATTTCCATCCGCTGGGGCCAATGCAAAATTCCTCAGTCCGCGAGATCAGAGCCCCATCCCTTGTTATTTCAGCCAGAACGAGATTTCTGGCTCGCTTTAGCCATCAAGATGGCCTTGACATGCTTTGACTTGCCTGCACCAAAAATGTAAACAGCAGCGCTAAGTACAACAATTAACATTGCGTCTCTGCAGATGTTTGTTTCCCTTGAAGGAGCTTGGAATTTGAGGGGGGAGAGCAGGGTAGGCAGCAAAGAGAGGCTAATGCAGTCTGGGGCAAACTTCCCAACTGCAGTTTTATAAACAGCTTAAGCTGCTCCCCTTTCTATCAGTGATGTCACTCCTAACCTTAGAGCGGGCTGCAGCATTACTATCCATCATCTGCCAGCTGCTACTCCTTCCCCACCGGAGAGCAGGAGGCACATGGGCTGTGAAGGCAGCTGGAGTCTTGAAGCTTTTCAGCTTCACGTGAATGGAAGCCAATAAGCTTCAGATTCCCTGGATTTTTTGTACAAATTATCTCACCCAAGTCTGCAGATAATGCCGTCTAACAGTTGTAGTTTAAAATTTCCAAACAGCAAGATAACCTTCATCATCAAGCAAAGGCAAAAATGCCATTAGCAGATAGAGGGGTGATTTAACTCAACCAAGCCATTTGCCCAAGAGTCTGAATTTATGTCATCAGCTCTGATGAAATGAGTGTTTTCTTAGAGAGATACGGATGACTAACACAGCACAGAACTCGGTAATCTTCAAAGGACACTGAGTTTTAAAATTCTCTGGCTGAAGCCAAACATTTGTCTTTCTTATCACTTTCGCTTAAGGGCTGTGGTTTTGCAATATTACATCGGGTTCATTTGCCAAGAGAAAAGGCCAAAAGGTGACGTCCAAGAGATGGACGCTGCCTTCACTTACTAGACAGTAACCCCTCAGCTGCACTGGAATGACTCTGGGTTTCTAGTGAAGGACTTGACTGCAGGACCATAACAACCTGCTAGAACATTTCTTTTATCACTTTTGCAAGAGCTCTGTAAATCCAGCACTTTCCAGCAGGGACATTACAGATGAGAGCTCAAAGTTGAGGCGACCGAACGTCTAGAAAAGAGGCGATCGAACAAAGAATAACAGTAGGACAATCACCTGCCTTCCCCTGTCCAAAAAAAATTGTGTTAGGTTAAAGTAACACTAAATGCAGAGTTATTCCATGTCTAAATCTGTCTTCTCTGCAATTATACCCCTTCACGGCATGGGAACTGGCGGCTTTGGGAACAGGACATACCCTTTAACAGGTGCCCTGCATTTTCTTGTTCTCTTCTCAAATGACAGCACCTCGGATCCTTTTGTATCCTCCTTTAAACAGGTCAGGCCTCTATGATTCCTTGCAGCGCCACTCTCATCCCTCAACAGGCCATGAAAATCAAANTGCTTCCAAAGCAAATGAAATTTGCTTTGGAAGCAGATGCCTTGTGAAAAAAAAAAATCCTCTGTCTGTTTAGCAGCGTGGCAGATTCATTCCTCCCGCAGTCAAAAGATTTCGAGTTTATTGAGGTCGCGCAGTCAGAAATTGGCCAATTGAATACTCACCAAGAACCCCTGCGTGCGTCTGTTGTGATTTAACAGGACAGAGGAGTACCTCCAGCACCAGCTAGAATATTAAAGTACATCTCATTATTTAAATACAGCGAAGAGGTTCCGCTGCAGCGCGTTGTTATTACTATACCAGCAAACATTGCCGCATCGGTTTTACTCTCCCGCAGCCTCCCGCAGGGCTCACAGCAAAAAGCAAACGAAGTAAGCAAAGAACGAATGTGGGCACCGGGCTCCTTCAGGCACAGGAAAGGCTGGAGGTGACTGAACGCTTTATGCAATACGTGACTACAAATCCTGAGCTGGTCGTTGGCCACTTCTCTACCAGGGTAAACAAAACATGCCCCTACTCAGCGCACGCCGCTTTCCACAATGCCATGAACCCTGCAGGTGACAGCCTGGGCCAGGGAACACAGCCAGTTCTCTGCACACACGCTGATTGGGTTTCAATACGCAACTGTGACAGATGTGGATATTTTTCAGAGCTATCTGTTTACTGGAGGATTTGAAATGTTTCTTACCTGAGGCTACTAGCGAATAACTACCACTACTTCTTTGCAGCTGCAAACACCTTCAAAATTAAGGCAAAGTTCCAACTAAGCCTGATGCTCAAACTCCAGCTCCAGCTTTAAGGGATGTGAAGAATTCAATTGACCTACTCATGAATCTTGTTGAACAAAGATGAATTGTTTTCTGTGCCCACAGTTTCTGGAGGGTTATGTCAAGCTCTTTGCTATTCCTTGCCCATGACCTGCCTGAACCCTGGTGCATCACTAAGTCAGTGATGTTTCCAGTGTCTCCACAGTGACATTAAAGAAAGCAGCACTTTGCATCACAACGAGCCACCCTTGTGGCTTGAGACAGATGGATCAGCTGGGAACACCTAGGCGAGGATGACCAGAAGGTTTCTGCACAGAAGAAGGTAAAAATAAGGCCTCTAGCACAGTGCATTTCGCCGTCACTAAATCTTATTAAGTATATCATTTGAAACAAAATTTAAAGTAGCTCTAATTTCAGTCTCTGCACTCCTTGTCTTCAAAGAGCTTCCAAAGGCAGCTTGAATTCTTCACCCTTTTGCTAGCATGCTCAGAGTGACATTAGAAGCCACTTTTGGCACTAGCTGTTATCACATCCCAGCAACAGCAGCCTCCAGCCAGCCACATGTTGGCAGCAGCAGGGAACGCAGCTGTAACACTGTCTGATACACACCAGGAGAGTTTGTGCAGCCCCACTCACAACTCCACTACACAGCGGATATCATCCCCACACGCTAACTATAGACCTGCTGAAACATTATCATACATGAAGGACTAATTAGGTGTGCCGGGCCATTGGCCATCTCTGAACATTGACTGATGAAAAATATAATTAATAGCAGCTTTCATAAAAAGAATCCAGAATAGAGAATTAAATTAAAAGGAAAACATCTGTTGCTAATGGAAATAAGGCCCATTCTTGATTAAAATATCTGCCTGTCTTTCTGTGGGAGTCCTTCCAGGATGGTGAGACGGAAGAGTGTAACGAGATCTGGGAGCGAAAAATCTGCAAAGCTTCCTGCTGAAGAAAACACAACTTCTCTGGCTGATGAGTCACAATGTTTTCCTTTCACAGACTGGAGCAGGGGAAAGAGCTAATACAATTGCCTTGTTCATCTCGCTGCCAGTCTGAATGGCATTATAAACCTTGGAGATCAAGCCTGACACAACAGAATCCAGTTCAGCTTTCACAGAAGGTAATATTTCATGTGACATGAACCCACAGATACAGGAGGTTCCAGATTTCAAAAGCTACTCGCTAGGTCCTACGTGCTAGTACAGAGCTCTAAATACAGAAGACACCCCTGGATCACCACTATGGACTCCATAAAAGTTTGATGACATAAATGAAAGAGTCTGAAGGACAGAAAATATCAGAATCAAGATTTTTTTTTTCAGGTCACAAGGTCTTCCCTTCACGCTCTGATGATTCTGGTCCTCTATGACAAGCAGTACTGCAGGAAGAACCTACGGTACAGAAGAGTTAACATCCAGATTTTCATAGGCACCGAGAAACACAGCTTCACCCTCCTCCTATCATCTTCTGTATGACAGAAGCCACACACTTGTGGGGTGAAATTCTTAAATTCTTCTTTCCAAGTCCCTGAAGTTGTTTACTTTTACATTTGTTGTTTTTTTTACATTTGCTTCATTCAGTATGACATTTTCAATGTGCTTCCAAATGCCACTGGGACCTGTGTCAGTAGACGTGGCCGCCTTACAGTTCTAACCTGTGTGTTTCAGCGTGTCCTCTCCAAGGCTCACAGAGACTTTAGTCTGTCTTTGTATAAAGTCTTGAACCATGGGGTTTATGGGCCCTGAGCAGTGTATGTCACAGATTAATGCTGGTACTTAACTGTTGAGCAGCTCTTTGTAGATTTGCACCCCATTCTGTACCTGGGGCAGGAGAGTCTCTGCTCTGCTCACTGACTCCATTCGTCTTGCTCTGCCTTGTTCAAAATGATAGATCTTTTCCATCACTGATGCCTGAGAGCTAAACCCTGGAAATCCTGTGCCCCATGCAGCCTGCTGACAAGGAAATACATGTTCCATACCACCTGTGCCTTGAGGAGTGAAGGCGTATGAAAGGCTGCGTTCAGGCTAAACTATCAGATTCAAAGTGGAAACTAAAAAGCGAGAAAGGTCTGAAAGATGAGCCAGACAGGAATGCCTGTTGCTTTCACCTTTGATCCACGTGGTGCTTTGATGTGGTATTTCAGTCCTTCAGACAAGGTGACTTATCCCAGTCTGTAGCTCACAGCACCGCCGATGGATATAAATGAGGCAGCAAGCCGTGCTCTTCAGGTCTCCCTGAGGCACTGTCAGTGAGCAGCTTAATTCAGTTCCTTTCCCATCCCCATTTGTTTCTCTGTCTGCAGAGTCTAAAAGGAAATTCCCTCACATAAATACAAAAGCACTTGATGTCGATCTAATGGCATTTCAGGGAAAGGAAGCATGAAACCACACAAGTTACTAATCTCCATAAAATGGTTTTATCGGGGGCCCAGAATACAATTCCTTGGCCTGAGGAGGTCTGATCTTCCTTGTGGGATCTAACTGCATGACATCATGTGCAGAATGGGTGCTGCTTGAGAACCCAGAGAGATAACAGAGCAGGCATGTGGGAATGATCAGCATAAAATATCTCCTTTTAATGATGTGCACACTTCTGCTCCTTTGAGGGAGAACAACATACACACTGAACACTGTAGCTCATTCTTCTAGTGATATGGAGGTCTTGATCTGCTGGTGAGGGCTCAAGCTTGAGGTGTTATTCCTATCACTGACTCAGCCAAAGGTTTGTCCCTCCATCGCTCATGATCTCTGTCTCCCAGTGCCAGGGTTTTCCCACCTGCAAAATGGAAGGAAAGTTCACGTCCATAGGTTCATCATTTGGGCAATGAGTCAGGAAAACCTGGCTCTCAACTCCCTGGGGTTAGCTCCTCTCTGAAGTCGACAGCAGCTTGCAGTTTAGTTTTCTCCCAAAAGATTATCCCTGCTTCTTCCTTCCCTCTCACAATATCACTGGTGTGAGCCTGAGCTCCCAAAGCAGGATGACAGAATCATGTTCAAAGGAGCCCAAAACCAGTGCAGGAACACAGACTTTCTTGCCGAAGGCCTGGATACACAGCAGGGGAGTCCCATGGGGTGAGAAAGGACCTGTTGGGCTCAGCTGCAGTGATGCAAAGTGGTGGCACCAGAGCTGATCACTGCTCCTCCACTGGAAGCTGCTGTCACAGTCCAGCAACTATCACAGAAATCACAGCTTGCAGCCACTGCAGTTCACAGTTCATTGCCATAAATTAAATCACCAGCACAAGGTAATACAGCAGACTGGGAACTGCAGAGGCTGAGGACCTGGCAGACATTGTGCCTCTTTCCCCTTCCATTATGAAAACAGGCTTATATGTCCATCACCCTGGGAAGACTTGGCATAGTTTGTCTGTCGGCACCCCAAGCAGCTCACTGAAGGTCACAGAGAATATATATATTGGCACAGATCATCGTGCAGGGTGTTGGATTTGTGTCTCCGAAGGCCCAGGCAAACACCCCCCATAAGACTAACCTCCCCCCTGAGCAGGACCTGCTACAAGCATCAGCCCCACACCCTTCAGCCACCACCGCTCCTGCCTGCCAGGCATGTGCCTATCGAGCCACCTTGTAAGTAGCTGGCACATGCACTAGGAGGAAAATTTTCTCTAGTTGCCTTTCTAAAGCCTCATTGAGAAATCTGCCCCAAAGAACAGAAAGAGAGCTATTAGTTTAAACAAGCACTCCTTAACGTGCACATGAAACAAATCCTGCAAACGAAGTAGAGCTGGAGCTATTCTTACTTGCTACCTCTCATGCAGGCTTTAATTGCATCGTATTCATTCATCCTAACAGATCTGCTTTAAGACACTCATGTTCCCTAAACAACCAGACTCCCTTCTGGACGACCATGTGTGGGTTCACATCCACCCAAGGGAGTGTCACAGACGTGTCAGAAATTCCCATTTCCCTGTGCAAGTGCTGGGCTAGAACTGACAGAAATTAGTATTCGTTGTGTGGCTTCGTTGGGCTGTTTTTGAAATCAGTTTTACAAAATCTGCCTGGGAATCCAAAGATAATTGCCTAGCTTTGGGTTAAGTTAGGAACAGAGACACCCTCAGGACTGGCACTTGGCAAGAGGCAGATATCTGCAGGGCTGCTCTGAGCTGCAGGAGGCATCGCACCGAGACGCGGTTCAGAACACAGTCCCCAGCAGGAGGGAGATTCCTTCTCTCACCCACCAGCTGTTTGTGTCTGCTGCCACCCCCGTGTGCTTGCTCTGCTGTCAGACCACGTGCGGATTAGACATGCAGTTCTGGGTCTACAAATATTAGCACTCACTGCAGTGACAGGGTTTCATGGTCTCTCTACAGAGAGCATCACTCTGGATCTGGGTCCGTAAAACCAGAGAGAAACTAGCAATGGAGATGCAGTAGACAGTAAATTCTCCTCATCCAGGGTTTTGATCTCAGTAACACAGCTGCCATCTTGCTAAAAAAAAAAAAGAGGAAAGTTAGCTGGAAACAGAAATGAGAGATAGAAAGGTGGAGAAGGAAATGCAAGGAGTGCAGAAAGGTATTCACAGGCCTCTGTCACCCTTGGATTGCACATTTAGGAGAATCAAACACAAACGCAGCTCTGTCATTCTTCAATTCAACAGGAAAGCAGGGCAGCTGGTCCTGCGGGGAGGAGGATGGGGTAACTCGCAGTCGGTACAGCAGAGAGACATTCTGAGCTGGATCTGGAGCCAGACCAACTATTGGCCACAGTCGCCTCTGATATAAGACTGCCAAAAGCAGCTCAGCATTCTTCACCTCTCTTGAGCTTCACCAGGGACAAACCTGGCTGGGCTGTGCTCAGCACGGATAATCCAGCTGTGGTAGGACCCAAGTTCAGCAAACTTGTGGGCACTTGCCAACCTGACACGTCTGAGTTCGTGAACTGCAGATGGTGCTGGCCCGCGTGTTTCACTTTCCCTTGACATCCCCAGGCGAAGCGAGTCAAGCGCGCCTCGCCGCAGCGCCTAGGAGACCATGGGCAGGAAGGGATCAAATTTTCCAGTTTTGCCTCAAGCATGTCACCACATCAGCAGGCAACTCCTTCGCCTAATGCCAGCGTACTGTGTGTCACCTCGTATTTCACACAATACAACACAGTCCAGCGCTGCACATCCCTTCTCCTGCCAGCTGACCGGTATTTATGGAGATAGCAATTACCAGGAAGCCAAGATTTCAGGCACACAACGGTTGGTGGTGGTGCAGACCTCTTGCTACTGGTGGGTGGGATTCCTTTACCTCTCCCTGAACTCCTGCCAGGCCACTCAGCACATCTCCAGCCACAAGAAGTTTGCAGCTGTTTTGGTTTGAAGCACCAGAAGAGGGGGAGAAGTAGGGGAGGCGCTATCAGCTCTTCCCAGGGAATGTAGTTCAGCTCCTCACACCTCATCTTTGGTCAGGAAACCAAGATGGGGATAGGCAAAGCTGCTGAGCCTACTTACACAGAATACCTCAAGAAAACATGCGGAGCCAAATTATGTCCCATTAACTTCTCCCAGCCCACCACCTTCCACAGCTATGCTGCAGGGAAAGCAACTCAGCAGTTGGACCATTATCTTGGCCTCTGTTACTGAACACCTCCTGGTTTCTCACGTGCTCTTGTTGGGGATGGGGAAAGCCAGTTCTGTTAGCTGGGAGACAAAACCACCAAGAATAACCCAGATTCAGGCACCCTAAATCCCACTGTGGTCCTTGTGCTCAGTGTTTCCTGCTGGCTGAGTGCTCCTGACGGCCTCTTCTATGGATTTTAAGGGGAAACCAGTGGACAGAAGCCAGGGTAGACACTCCTATCCAAGGAAAATGGGGTGACGGTGTTAGGATAACCAACCAGCTTGGACCGGTATGGGCTAGATCCATTCCTCCTTCAGGTACAAAAATTCAGACATGGATCTCTTTTTTTTTCCCCCTGCAACTAAGCTGAGGGCTACAAGGATCCTGAGCCCTCTCTGGTCCATGGGGGATGTACTCCAAGCATGGCAAGATGTGACCACCCCTGCAAAGTACAATCAAAGGATTATATTTCCCAGCAGGGATGTAACAAGGACAGCAGAAGACAGCGATGGGGTCATACAACCTTAAGACCACAAAGCCTCCAGGTCCAGCCTATATAAGGCAACATGGAGGTGGGAGATCAAAATAACCCTCTGCCCACTGTGACCACTGTTGCCTCTTTTTTTCCACAATGCACTGGATGATCCTCTCCTGGCAAAGGGGGTGAGTAGGGAGCTCAGAGCACGGGCAACTGAAGCGGGTATCCACTACCACTGCAGACCAGCTGGAGCCCACAGGCAGCAGCTGAAGGGTCCTGGTCTAAAGTCAGACACTGGGGCATCAGTGAGAGGCAAACTATTGGAGCCTGCTGCTCCTTGCAACCCCTTTGTTTTGATTTCAGAGGTTTGGTTTGTTTTGGTTTGTTTTGGTTTTTTTCTGTGATGCTATTTAAGGCCAAAAGGGGATTTCTTCATCTCCCCAGGGCTATTCTCAGCTGCAGCTCTGATCCCTCCTCCCCACCTTGCTCCACTTGGTCTAATGAACTTTTTTTTTTCTTGGTCTAGTTTCCTTCCTTGTGCTCTTACATCATCTTTGTACTTATCTCAGATTCTAGCATTTCCCATTTATAAGCATCTATGAGAATAGCAATAAACAGCGTCTTCAGCGGTATCTTGGCATAACATGTCATTTGCAATCAGCAGTCCTAAAAGACAGAATACCAATATGGAAATCCATGATTCCTTCTTTTGAGGATACCCACTTGCTCACCACTTGGCACCAGTTATTAAGAAAATCGGTATTCACAGTTCCTGATTCTAGAGGAAAATACAGGCCAAAAAAGGTGAACTTTGTTAAGTAAGAACCTTCTCTTACGTGCCCTCTGCTGTTCTCAAATGGCATTGAAATTAGCTGGGTCATTCCTTCTTTCCCTCTTGTTTCAGAATGATTTATGGCCAAATGCTACTCAGTGTAAAGCAGAGTCAGACTACTCATAATACTCATTATGTAGACTTTCTGACTAGACTTTTTTTCACTGTTTCATTGATTATTTTTACATCGTAACGTGCAAAAACCTATTCATGTCTTTATTAGCCTGACTTGTTTCCTACATTTATGAGAAAGATCTTTCTTTGATAACAGTTGTTATTGCTGGAATGGATGTCAGACTGTGCTCCATGGTGATACACCTTTTTGAATTGCCTTCTCTAATTTTATTAGTTGAGAAAAACACTGCCTAATTTAAAGAGATAAAACCTTCTGGAAGTGGAACCTTGCCACTAATTGGGATAACGAGAACATGGGTATGAGTTGCTGGGGATACTGGATTCTTTTTCTAACACAAGCACAGGCATTGTTTTCTGGAACGGTCTTCCTTCAGCTTCTAAAATTCTGTTGCTTTTGAAGAACCGATTGACATTAATCTCCTTATCCACGATTCCCTTGGGGAAAAATGCTGACCAGACCTCAGCAGCTCCAGATTCAGGTCCTAGGTTTGTTATAAATACCTTGTGTGACCTTGAGAAAATCACTGGTTTTCTGTGACTTAGTTTTTCCATCCGTAAAATGGCAGTAACGATAAACTTTGTGTTTTCTTGCCAGCTCTTACATTATGCATATCTGCGGGGGAACTGCTCATCGAATCTCTTCATGGCTTGGTTCCCCATCTCTAGAAGAGGAATAATAATACTTCCCATGTCTACTTAGTTTGATTACGATCTCTTCATGTGTGCATGTACTTTTACTCCAGACACGGTACTGTTAGACCCTCGAATATGGGTTTACAGGGTGCTTTTGAGCTAACTTCCCTCAGCACTCCAGCACGTCAGCTGCAGTGGCTTGACCTCTCAAGGAAAGCTGCTATATTAGTAACCAAACTGATCAGCTTGCGCTAAAGCACATGAGCCGCACTCACAGAGCACACTGTGCTGGCTAAATTGCAGGGTAACATCATTGCTATGGTAAACAGCAAACAGCTAGGGGACAGAAACATCTTGAATTCACACTGCTATTTCTGTGGATGAACACTGCTGTGCCCAGCTAAACCGTACATCCATGAGAACCAGGCATCCCATCTCGAGCTACAATCTTCATATGTACCTTCCAAGAAAGATAAATGATGATTTTTTAAACCTGACAGATCAATTTAAATCACAATATCTCCACATGCCTACTGGAGAGGTAATTGGGATAAGCAGAGATATAAGCTCCTACCATGAGCAATATTTTCTCTTTGCTGCAGAGGTGACCTAACACCACGGTGACACAGAAGATTTAATATAGTGCCCAGCTAAGGAAAGGAATTTTGCACAATATTAGATGACAAACTTGTTCCATTGTTTAAGCACCGTAGGCATTATTAGCCTGTCACGAGACTGGGGTATGAGCTCATAGACTGTAACTCTTACATCTGCCTTTGAACAAGGTTGCCTGTCTAATTGTGTAGGTGAAATATGTCTGCTATAAAGACCAAAGTTTTTTAGTTGAATTTTAATTAAAAAATTCCTCCCACCCCTCCAAGCAGAGACAGCAGTCTTCACTGCCTACCCAGCTTGAAGCAAAACTTGATTCCACCTGGTCTGATTGCATTTCAGTAGCAGGGGAGGAGTACAGACACATTTGCAGGATCCATTCTACCATTTTTCAGAGTGCAGGAGAGCAGCTGAACCTAAGGCAACATTTGAGCATGGAGCAAAAGAAGACAGAGGCCACTTGGAGATGTGAATTTCTTTTTCTTTATAATTTAAACATCCATTACTCAGGGGCTCTGCATGACTAACTTATTATTCTTTTTTCAGATATTCTCCTCTGATTCTTTAGATTCTAAAATTTGGTGTTAAGATTCTGGTAAAGCTAGACCAATATGAAAAGACAGTTTGTCCAACTGCAGTTTTTCGGGCAGAGCATAGATTGCCAACAGTTTGATCCCAGAGAAAATAACATATCTCCTCTGTTTATGTTTCCAATGGGTGCATTTAGATTATAGCTCATAAAAATAAAGAAATTATGGGAAACTATGCCTAATTTTCTTTTAACAACGTTGGAATACCAAGAGCTAGTTAAGAAACCAAGGGACTGAATTTTTAAAAATAGCCTAGGCGAGTCTCAGTCCCATCTCGCTGCCTTGCAGCACCACCTACAGAGAGGCTGTCAGCATCACACCCACTGCCAAAACTTCAGGAATCTCCCGGTTTGCTGGCCAAACAAATCCTGGTTCAGTGATTAACACACTCTGGAAACTGTAAGTTTGACAGATCTGAAGCCTGCAGTCTTCTGATACAGAGTAAAGGAAAAAAATACGGTCTCTTTTTCCAAGAGTCCCTCACTTCCCATGCAGAAAATGCACCAATGACAGAACTAACCCAGCCACTCTGCTGATTTATTTTTTTTTTTACTTCAGAAGTTTTCATGCAGAAGAATTTTTCTGGCAGCCAAGTGTCCCAGCTGCAAAAGGATGGTGGGATTTTCCAGGGCAAAATGCGCTTAACGGTCCATTAATCCTACCTTTGGCACAAGCCGATTGTTCGGGCTTCAAAAGACTGCAGTATTTCACCTCCTCCATGTATCTACTCAATTACACAAGGTAAAATGTCGTGGAGATTGACCTTCATCAGCGAAGTATAAGATCTGTTTGCCCTTGACTTAGCCTGGGTGCTACACAGAGGAGAAACAGGGACTGGACTGTGAGAAAGAAGGAGTTTGCAAGCACAGTTTCAAAGCTGGCATTTGAAATACAGCACTGATTATCTCACCATTTAAAAGAAAAAAAAAATGTTTCGCTATTCACCTCAAAATAGAACGTTCTTCTGAAATATGGAGTATTTTTGTTGTCCTCCAGACGCCTAATCCAAATGCCACAGTAGTAACTGGAAAATTCCCTCAGTTTTGGATCAGGCCCCGGCTGTGGGAGGTGGTGGGTGCAGGAATGTGTGAGTGCGGGCGGCATTGCAATCCTATTGCTCATCAAGAACAGAAGAAAAGAAGAGGCATTGGAAAAGCAGATAAGAGGGCAAAGGAAGGCACAGGCTCCAAACCTATGACAGTGAGATTCAGCACCCAGAAGCAACAGCCCAAAATACTAACAGTATATGCTTAGATCGATATATTTAGGGATTCGTGCTGTCTTAGGAGGGGAAAATATGATCCTTTTTATTAACAGATGGAGTGCTAGCTTATAATGCATTTGTCTGCCCTTCCCATGCCGGCAGAAAAGATATACCAGGACCTCATTCCTATGATGGTTAAACTTTTTCTTCTAATTTCCCGCCTACAGGTATTCATTACCAGACAGGACAGGTCTACTAGCTTTTATCTGTTAAAAAAAACTAGTTTATAAAGGCATCAGGTCTAGCACTATACAGCTTTAGCAATGCATGTTGCGTTTTAGCCTGCTTCTATGTAACATTTTGTCTAGTATTATTCTTTCCTACTAAATTTATCCAAAAGTCTATTTGGAACACACTTCAGTCATTTTCCCTCTTTTTTAAAAACTGGAACAATTTTTCCTGCTCTCAGATGGTGACGTGTTGCTCCTGTGGTGATGCTGTTACACAGCCAGACACAATCTTGATGGGGCAGCGCTGTTAGGATGCCTGGGTCAGAAAACAGAGTACTTCGGTTGAAAGGGATCTACAAGAATCATCTAGTCAAAATTATCATTGCATTATAATCTTTATGTTTTGTTCCACTTGGATGATTTCTATCTCCATGCATTCATTTCCTCTACGTATAATACATTTCCACTATATATTATGCATTCATTTGTGTCCTGCCTCTCCCCTTTTCAACAACCTTAACTCTTCTCTTGTTAGTCTTCTGGTAAGTAAGCCTGAAGAGTGTTTTGCTGTTTGTTTTAATTTCCTTTGCAAGGTCTAACTCAGCTTCACTGCTCGCACATTTCCTTTTATGCCTACACTTTCTAACTTCTCAGACAGTTTTCTTTGATTAATCCTTTTTTTTCCATTCCTCCTACTCCCTTTGCTTACTCGCAATAACTACTTTGAAATGGTTATTTGCCAAATTAGGTCTCGAGCCCTTCCTTGCAGAATTTTATCCTCCTCTGTACATATCCCAAATAATTTTTGTAGTTTTTGCTTAAATTCTGAGTCTGCCCAACATTGAAACTTTTCTTAAGCTGTCAAAAATCAGAAAGCAAAAGTTGTTAATTGCTGGTGAATAGCAACTTCCAGCAAATTAGGTTTCCCATTGGGTTCATGTTTGCCATCCCACCATGTGAGATATTCCTACTGGTTTCCCCTGTGCACACATCCAAAGCTTAAAGATCATGGGGAGACTGTGAACGGTTGAGACATTCTTCTCGACCTACAGCCACAGCAGCAGTGCCAGAACAAGGCTAGAAGGCCATTAGCTGAAACGATTCTCAAAGAATAAAAAATTGTTACAGTAGATTAAAAATTAGCATGAAGAAATGAAGTACATACATATATTTTTAAAGCCTTTGTCAGGCAGCCAAAATGGAAACAGATTTCACCAGACCACGAAAAATGAACCGCGTGTGTTAGTCCTTGTACAACTGGAGCTTATTTCCTTGCTAAATTCCAAGTTTCGGGTCTCTCCCACTGAGGCAAAAGGCCTGCT
>WAAB01016707.1:0-14837 GCA_013389865.1 Piaya cayana | reverse complement strand
GGGTGATCATTTTAAAGTGATTTAATAAAAAAAAAAAATGATTTATCTTTTCGGGGGCTGGAGGGGCTCGGCGGCAGGGGGGGGGCGGCGCTGGCGGCCGCCGGCCGGGCCCGCTGAGGCTTCTGCCCGCGGGCCCCGGGCTGAGCCGCGGCCGAGGGCCCGGCAGCGAGGCAGCCGAGCGGGCCTCCGGGCGAGGGGCCCCGGGGCGGGAGGGCCATGGCCACCCGGCGTCTAACGGACGCGTTCTTGTTGTTGCGGAACAACGCGGTGCAGAGCCGGCAGCTGCTGGCCGAGCAAGTGAGTAGTTACGGCTCCTCCAGCCCTCTGAGTTCACGTAGCATGGCTGCTGCGGTGAGTCTCCTCCCTTCATCCTTCTGTACCGCGCTCGCCTCGGGCTGCCGGGCAGCCGTGCTGTGTGTCCCGTTCCCCTCTGGCCCTCCCACCCCCCTCACCGCCCCATCGATCACTCGGTTCCTTCCCCTAGGCCTTCTTGCCCTCACACCCCGTCCTCTTTACTCCTTCCCCCCTCCCTGTACCGCCCCATCGATCCCTCACACCCTTCCCTAAGCCCCACAATGTATTTGCCCCACACCCCATGCTCTGTTCTCTTTTCCCCCTCCCTGTACTCCCATCAACCCCTCACTGGCTTCCCCTAAGCCCTCTCCTCACCCCACACCCCATCCTCTGTACTCTTCCCCTCCCTACCTGTGCTGCCCCATCAATTCCTCTCTCCCCTGCCTGCCTCCTCCAGGCCCTCACACTAATGGATCAACCCCCCACTCCCTTCCCCTAAGCTCTCTCCTCGCCCCCACACCCCGTCCTCTGTACTCCTCCCTCCCCACCGTGTTGATACCTGTTCCAACTACTTCATGTCAAATGAATGTATCTGTCTTTGTGCTGATCACACCTCTGTTCGCTTTGTGAATGATAAATGCCGCTGTAATAATTTCATGTTAACATTGACATGAGGTTTTTTGGTCTGTTGTGATTTTTGATGCCTCCTTTCCCCCAAGAAAAAAAAAATCCAAGTTATTTCCTAGAGCAGGACTCTTCTATTCACTCAGTGTGGGCACTGTTAAATACAGTAGTATGGATTATACCCATTGCTTGATTTTTTTTTTCTGAAATCGAACTTAAAGTTCACTGTGGGAAAGGGGAGTCAGTAGGTACTAGTGTAAGTCCTTATTACAGAAACTTTAAAAAGTCATTTGTTCAGAGGCAGTTTATACAGCTTTTTGTGAGTTCTGAGCTAGTCAGACTGTGATAGACTGCTTGGCAGCTTGGTGCTACTGATGTTTTTACAAATAAATGTTTGAACACAAAATGTAATAGGCACCAGTAAATATCTGCTGGCAGTCTCATCATTCTAAATTGTTTTGCATTCATGTATTTTTAGGAAAAGCAATACTTTGTGCTGCAGATTTTACTTCACCTGATGAGTTGCATTGAATGCTCTTTGTTCATTGTTAACTTTATTACACCTCTGTCCAACAACCTACGTACTAAATTGCATTTGCAGAACAGGAAATGTCAGTAGTAACCTGCACTATAAGTGTTTATTTTGGCACTGCATTTGCTTCTCGTTAACATGGGGGGTGGGTTGCTGATACCAGTATCACTTTTTTAGTTGCTTGGATTTTTTTTTAAATATCACCTGGGAAAGTTAGTGATAGTTCAAACTTGCCTACAGACTGCTGAGCAGTGAAACTGCAGTTTTACTCAACAGTGAGTGCAGTAACACTTAGCGCTTGTGTAAAATGTTTATTTACAGTGTTAACATCAATTGAAGCTCTTTGCTAGGATGCTCAGTCAAATGTAATGAATGCAGACAGTGATTGGACATTCTTGCTGTTGTGCAGTGGATTAAGTCTGTCAGCGGCTCAGTCTGGATCCTGGTGGGTAGCTGAGAGTTCTGCAGCTTACTACAAGCGTACTGTTTCAGCGAGAAGTCCAAAGGTGGCAGCGTGAGCTGTTCACCTGCCGTGTTTCTGAGGTGTCAGGGTTGTAACTCACTATCTTTTCTTTTGGGTGGTATCCAGGTTGCAGAGCTGCTGCGTGCTGGCAGGGCAGCCCTGCCAATTCCCACTCCTAGTACTTTGGCTTTCACTCTCCAGGGTTCTCCTGAAGAAATTCTTTACTAAGAGAGCTCACTCTCAAGAATGGCTTTCTGCCCTGTAAATGCATTCTCATGTGCACAGTCAACCACTCCTTAAAGTCAAATAATCAAAGTAGCATTCCTAACAGTGCTGCCCTATTTCAAAAGCTTGATATAGGATAAAAAGAGATCACTAACTGAAGCCTGCTGCTTTGTTAAGCCACAAGTATTTTGTCCTTGGTTCAGGCCTGACATGCTTGCTTTATTCATCTTCCAGTGAAATATTCTATTGCTCACATGCCCTCTACCATAAAAGGACTAGTGAATAGAGAAGGTGCAGATGTGTTGCCTTTTGTATTTTTTCAGATGCATGTTAGTATTAAAGCTGCCTGAAACTAAAACGTAATTGAAGTGTGGATATAAGTGACTGTATACTACACGTTTTTGCTGTTTGTCTTTTGCTCTCTATTCCAACTGGTGATAACTGGGGTGCTTGTCAATAAATGTCTTACAAAAGCTTGTGTCTGCATCCTCCAATCATAATTGAACCTTCTAACTCACAGTGGGTGTTGAATGCTGCAGTCAAATTGCCTTTGCTGTTGAAATTCAGTATGTTCTATTGTAGTGCTTCTACCTGAGATCTTAGCACCTAGAAACTTCCTTGTAAAGTTGCTCTGGGAAACAAACCCAGCTCTTAATGTGATTTCTTATATTCTTTCTGTTTACCAAGCAACTGAAATATTTTTAGAAGCAGTTTTGCGCACCAAGCAAAATACTGACTTGAAGTACATCATAATGTATTTATTGAATGTTTTAAAAGCCACTTTGTTGTGTTCTTGGTAAACCATCATGCTTAGAGAACAAATCAGTATTTTCTCGAATGACCATACTCTATATCTGTCCGCTGTCTCTTTTTTTTCCCTTTTATCTTCTGCTGTCTCTAACTGGATGGGGCTGATGGGATCCACAAATCACTTCAGGAGCTGGATGAGGTATTGTTTTTCACGTTTTATTCTACCATGGCACATCAAGTGCACATTGTTGAGCTAAAATGTTCCTCTCTTCTGCTGGTTTATTACATTTCCTTATATAGGATGAGGTGTCTCCATATGCAGAAGGATAAGGCTGCATAGAGAAGATTAATATTTTATATAATGTTGTATTTTTAATAGATGTGTGTATAAACTAGTTTGACTTACCATATACAAACGGGGTATAGTGACTTTGTACAATGAAGCTACTATTTTTTTTTATGCTGTGTATGAATTGTACAAACTTCAGGAAAGAAAGTCAGAGACAAAAAGAGGTTGTCAAGAGAGAACTACCCAGAAAGGAAGAGGGATTGTTTTTTTCAGAGGGGAGGGGATAGGAAACCACAAAGCTTTCCAGGTTTGATAAAGGAAAATGAGACATCCGGAAGAAACCGGAAAGTGAGGGTTTTTTTATGAAATCTTTCCCTGAGAACAAATAATGAAGAAATTTGGTATGTTGCAAGTGGCATCGCTGATGATACCATCCCTTTCTGTCTCCAGTAAAGGAAGATGTGGAGCTTGATCATACGTACATCACATGCAAATATGCTTTTGGGGTTAATTTTTATGGGACGGTGGATATGCACCTTTTCATGATTCTCAAGGATCTTGTTTGAGTAAAGATAATTTGCCGTCTTTTCTATCTTCTGTAGCTTGCTGATGACCGTATGGCACTGGTGTCGGGAATAAGTTTAGATCCCGAAGCAGCAATTGGAGTAACAAAGCGCTTACCTCCCAAATGGGTTGATGGAGCAGATGAAGTAAGTTTTGTGGCAAATCCGACACAGACTTTGACTTCTTATGTAGGAATTCATTCACGTTGTCAAGTTACATTCTCAGTGCTATAAGTTTTATGATAAAATAGTTTTAGAAGAGATATTAGAAATAAGTATGTTTTCTGATTTGACACCCTTCAGGAGAAAACATGAGATGAGCTGTGATTTGTTATCTTGAAGGATAGATTGCAAGTGAAATAACTGAGAAGATTGGGTTTGCATCGTCAGTGGGAGTATTAACAGCATTAACTGTCCCAGTATTAACAGTACGCTGGGACCATTAGGATAGACATGCTAAACCTTTATTTTTGAGACTGCAGGAAGGTCCTAAAGCTCTTGGCAAAGCAAATTGTTTTCAGTTTAAAACTTGGAAGGAAGGGCACAAAACAAATTAGTGCTTCCACTCTGCTTTGTGTTTTAACTCTGAGGGGTTCAATTGAATAGGTCCTAAAATGTTGGAAGTTAACATTTTCCAGTAATTGGAGTGTGAAGCTATACTTGACTTTCAGAAAATCCTTTTTAAAATGTGCTCTCAGAACACATGTTGGCTCATCAGTTTGTGCATACAGAGCCCACGGTGCAGAAGGGTGATCAGTCTCCTCCTTACTACAATAGTATTCATCCATGCAGATTTATTTTTAATTACTTGCTTGAAAGCACATAATTTAACTTCTGCTGTTGAGTCCAAGATGTCCAGTGTTTGACAGAGTAGAAGGCGTAACCTGAATTTCCATTTATATTTTTGGAAGTTGGCTAAACCTTCTTACTATTATGTTAATTGTATAAATTATTATTCCAACTTACTGAAGCATATTTGGAAATAGCATCCTAGCATAAGACTAAAAAGAGTAGGTTTAGAAAAGTACCAAACTTTATAAACAAGTATTCAGTTACTTCTCAGTCAGCTTTTTGTGTGTGTTTTTTAATAATCTTTGGTCTACTTTTTGCAGTACAGATTTCTTTCAATTATTTTGGTCTAGCTTTTGTCAGAACGTTTTCCTCTGAATCATTAGTCACTTCCCTTTCTCTACTGTTGGATTTTCTGTTCTAGATTCAGTATGATATCGCCAGGGTAAAACAGAAGATGAAAGAATTAGCCAGTCTTCATGACAAACATCTAAACAGGCCAACGCTGGATGACAGCAGTGAAGAAGAGCGGGCAATAGAAATAACAACCCAAGAAATCACACAGGTACAGGCTGCTTTCAGTTCTACACCTGCAGTTTGACATACCTGTAACACATCGTTATGAAGCAGCAGTTTCCTTTGAGTAATGCATTTCTTTTGTAATTAGTATTCGAGTGAGTCAGAAGTCCTGGGCTCTGTGCTTGCTGCTGCACTCAGTGTCTCAGTGAACTTCTCAATGAGTCACTTAACCTCCATGTTCTTTTACTGTTTGCTTCACAACTTGGAATAGGATTGAGGGACTTAATCAAATCATATTTGCAGGTATCTCTGAGAAATACAGATATATATTCTAAGGCTTCCTGTCCAAGCAGCTCTAATGAAGGAGATGTCATTGATCACAAGTAGTTGTGGGGGTTTTTTTTGACTGTTCGCTTTGATTTGTTTATTCACCTGTGTTTCCGTACATTGTTTTGGGCAATAAGAAATCAATTTTTAAAATCTAGAAATCAAAATGTTGCTTCCGCTTGGAACTTCTGCAGTGTTGAAGTGTGTGCTGCTGTATTTTTTACTAATGGAATTGTTTTCTCAGTTGTTTCACAGATGTCAGAGAGCAGTCCAGGTCTTGCAGAGCAGGTCGCGTAGCTGTACAGAACAAGAAGCACGTGTTCTCAGGAATGTAGTGTCTTCCTTAGCACAGTCCCTTCAGGAACTATCCACCAACTTCAGGCATGCACAGTCTGACTATCTCAAACGTAAGCATAAGAGATACAGTAATAAGCGGGCATCTTCTGTGGAAAGCACTGATTAAGGTGTGCTTATTTGGAAAACTGAAGCACAGAAAGGTTAAGTGATGCACACAGGAACACCAAGATGTTAGAATTTAGGAGTTTGGGGTTCACAGTGAATGTTCAAATTGGTTTACTCTGCCTATCTACTGCATATTGCTAAAGGAGAAATTTTATAGTTAAATATATCGATGAAGCCAGTG
This sequence comes from Piaya cayana, assembly GCA_013389865.1. Taxonomy (NCBI): domain Eukaryota; kingdom Metazoa; phylum Chordata; class Aves; order Cuculiformes; family Coccyzidae; genus Piaya; species Piaya cayana. Next base: position 8,819 of record WAAB01016707.1, on the reverse strand, counting down.
TATTTAATCCATCCACATCTTTAATGCATCATTGCTTCACAAATTGTTGTCTGCAAAGCTACGTCTGTTACACTGGTGAAGCAGTCGTTGGTCTTAAGACATGATACTTACTGTTGATTGGTAGTCTGTGATGAAATTCTGCATCCATAAATAGACCAGAAATGGAATATCCTCTTATTTCAAAATCTAAAATTGTGTGCAGTTATTTCAATCTTGTAAGAAACCTAAAAAAACCTTGATCTTCAAATTTAATACTGATAATATTTCTTTCACTCATGGTGTAAATGGTGCATGTGGAACTTAAGATCACAATTCAGACAAGGGATCTTTCTAAGAATTTGTTAAAGAACTGCCTAATATGATCACGTTTAAAGGCTCTTAACTTTACTTACAAACTTAGCTTACAAACATTGATAGGAATGGTTGGACTCGATGATCCGGTGGGTTTCTTCCAACCTGGTTATTCTATGATTCAATAACTTCAATTTTATGGGACATCATGACACAAAATCACTGATTTAATCAGTCTTGCAAGTCTAGTTGAATTTGTTATGCTTTGTTAAACAATAAGCCTGTGTGACTATTAAAATTTAGATACTGCTATTTGTCATTTGCTAACTAGATTTTCTTTCTTGTGCTTTTCTATCTGGTGCTTCGGGCCTTATTTTTACTCTTGATTTTAGTGTACATAAATGTTATGCTCAAACATAGTTGATCTTTTGCAGGCATGAAGAATAGAGAAGAAAGATCCAAACACTTCTTTGACACCTCAGTCCCACTGATGGATGATGGGGAGGATGATACGCTTTATGATAGAGTAAGTTAAGAGATTATCACACAAATTCAATATGACAGAGTTTTTTTAATGTACATGTAATTTTAGTATGAAAATATCAAAATGGTGTGCCAGAGCACCAAGCTACGTGGATATTATATTGCTGCAGGTTTCTATGATGCATTTTCCTAATTAGTATTGCTGATGCAATGTTGCAATGATTGTGCCGTCTGCCTTAGTGCTGCAGTGTGAGGAAACTACTGAATTCTCCTTACGTGACTGATGGACTAGGAGATCTGTAAATACTGTACTGTCCTTTGTCTTGCACCATCAGAGCAGGTGCAAGAATAATTGTTAGAAAACTGTGAATTTGGGTGGAAGGTAGCACTTGCTTTGAAGCATTACTGAAGAACTTCACATTAATTAGTATTGCAGATTGTTGCTAATAACAATGCAATGGTTTGTTTCTGTAGTTATAATGTAGAGCAGTACTAGACCCGCTTCTTTGTTCTGTTGCATCCGGACTAGTAGTGCTAGAGAATACTCTCGGTGGTAGCATTTAACATTTCCTCTAAGTTCTCAGTTAAATGTTAAAGCAGCTTTTCAGCTAATCTGGCGTATAAGAGGGTTTTAATTCATCTGTGTATAAGAGTGATGGTGGAAAGGATACTGTTCAGTTGTGGTTGGCCTTGGGAGACAACACCAGTAAGATCTCTGTAGTGTAAAACCATCAGGATTGTTGCTATATCTTTAAATTTTTCAATGGCCATTGAGGTTACTGGACTTTCTGTAATGCTGATTAGTCAGTTGATATTCCATAACTACAGAACACATTTATTGGTTTTGTACATCAATAAAAACATTCTTTTGGACATATCTGACTTTTAAAAGCTCTTCTCGTGTTCAGGAAGGATGCAAGATTTACCTTTTCTCTGCTAGAGAAACATAAATCCACCCAAGTTATTTTAGTGGTCCTGAAACTCTGTTTTTACAATACAAGACTTTTTTTCTTAGGTAGTGGTCTTACTTCAGAAATTCCAAAAGGACTGTTGTGTTATGAAGTCTTATAATTATTTCTAGTGTTCTGATGCTGTTAGTGTTAGTTCAACATCCAAATCTTTTATTTCAACAGGGTTTTACGGATGACCAGCTAGCATTGGTGGAGCAAAATACACTAATGGTGGAAGAGCGGGAACGGGAAATCCGTCAGATTGTACAGTCAATCTCCGATCTCAATGAGATATTTAGGGATCTGGGAGCAATGATAGTAGAACAGGTACATTGACATCGCACTGTTAGTAAGAAAGAGGAAATTCTGGGTAGTGTTAAGGCTTACAGACTCATCCTGTTTTCATGTACTTTTTGCTTTTCTAAACTTACCTCTTCAGTCTAAGGTTTCCACTGCTTAAAATCTCCCAGAAGATGTGTTAATGGAGGAGGGCGGGGGGGAAATGAACTGGTTACGGGTGTTAGACTCATAAAAAAAACATACAATCCCAGAGTTCTGTTGGTTATTTTCCCCACAGATAGTTTAGGTTAAATTTGTCAGCCAGAAGCACCTGAACTGGAAGTAAGGTGATCGTTAAAGCATGTGATTTGAGATAGTGACATAGATGTCAATGGCATTGAGCAAGGAGGTCATGTAACAAAACCCTAACTAGTTCTGTGAAAGTTCACAGTTTACATAGTTCATTAGCTGTGACCATTGTTAGTTCCTCTGCTAGTAATTGGTTTATGAAGTTCGTTCAGGTTCAAATTGGTGCTCATTCCTTCTGTTTCATTTAGGGGACAGTTCTAGATAGAATTGACTACAATGTTGAACAGTCGTGTATGAAAACTGAAGAGGGCCTAAAACAACTACATAAGGTAAGCTGATGGAATACTCATGCTGCTTTGCATACCTAATAATCCTTTGTAATTCAACAGCCATGAAGTTCTTCAGTTACTCTTCTATTGGTCATTATTCCTTTTAGAAATAACTGCTATACAGTGCAAAGTGTTTAACTGTACAGTCGTAGGATCTTTCCATATAACTTTTGTTAATGTGCTTGATGCTTGGTGTTAATTTCTTAAATAACTTTCTAGGCATCCAAACAACACACTTTGATCTTTATATTGCTGACCTCCCTGTTTTGAGAACCCAGCACTTGTGAAGTGGGACTGGGTATTGGGTACCTCCCTGGAGATTTCAGTCAGTTAATATATCCTAGTTTGAAAACGTTATCCCAATAGCGTGAGCTGCAAGAATAATTTTTTATATTATCTCCTACTGTCTGACACTTGTTAGAAGTTGGGTCCAACCTTATGCTTTTAATGTGAAGCTTTTGCTATGAACATCTGAAGAGTTTGAATTGGCAGCAGAACAGAGTTTTGTGGTTGTTTTGTCGGCATTTTTTGTTTTGTTTTGATTTTAAGCTAAGTTTTGACTTGTCAGCTCAGCTGAGTGCTTCCACTGCTGGAAATAAAGAGTGAGAGATCTGTGTGAAAGCCTCTGAGTAAAAGGTTCTGTTTTGGAAACATTTATTGCTACACACTCAACTTCATATTATGGAAGACTTCTAATACAGACAGCAGAAAAAGTGCCATTTGAGAAAAAGCAAAATAAATTGGTTAAAGGCTTAGTCCTGTTATACATAAAAGCAAATTGGGGGTCACTAATAAAGACACTGACCAATGGTAAAGGCTTAAAGTAACTGCAAGCAACTTGTACAAACTGAATTAGAAATAAATTAATCTGTTGGCATCAACGCTGTTTCTAGATTAGGGGTAATTAATTGTCAGCACACCCCTTTTTGGATTGCTGACTAGAACATAGATTTTTGTTTTCAGTACAGCACAGGAATTTTTTCACCCATCATGAAGACATACGCACAGGTCTGAAAACCAGTATCATAGACAGATACCTTGTTGTTTCTAATACTGTTGGTAACTTTATTCTAATTTAATATCTAATGGCAAACAAGAGCTTGTAGTTTGTAAATTTGCAGAAATCTGAATACTAATTCTTCCTTTTCTGTTTCTATAGGCAGAGCAATATCAAAAGAAGAATCGGAAGATGCTTGTTATTTTAATTTTGTTTGTTATAGTAATTGTCCTTATTGTTGTTCTTATTGGTGTAAAGTCACACTAGGTTTCACTTCGTTTTCTTATTTTTTGGAGTTATGTGGACTTTCTTCCCCAACGTGAGTGGATGGACCTGCACTCCAGAAAGCTGCCTTTGAATGTATAAAGCCCTTGTGGTGCGAAGTCTGTGCAATTCTTCTGTAGAACTCTTCAAAGTACAAGTTTGGTGACCTGTGAGGTGTTTGTAAGGATTGTATGGAAAATGTCAGGAAACTTGATGCTCCCACACAAGGAATTTAGTACTCTATGCAGAGGTATTTGGAAACACTGTACTTTAAAATAATTACAAAGTTTAGGTTTACCGGTGAGTACAGTAATTAGTGTGTTACTGTGAACAAAAAGGTGTTGTCTTCTGTATTCTTATGTCACAATTGTTATAGGCTTCAAATTTAAACCGTATTACTGAGTCATGGGACTAGGTAACAAATTAATCCAGATGTGAAGTACGTTGAAGCATAAAAATATTTGACTTCATCTCCATTCTTTCAGCCTCAAAAGATCCAAAGAACTGGATAGACAACTAAAAATAAAAGCTTTTAGCAACCAGAACATAAACCAACCCTTATGATCTTAATTTAGATACTGCACATTACTAAGAATCAGAGTAGTATTTGATCTTGTAAATAGCAAGATTTAATCACTGGCATAATTTAACACATTTAGTTAATTAAAGAATTTTGTGAGCTTGAGTAGTCATGGGAATGCTTCTCCTCACCAGAATGATCACATATAATTTTTCATATACGGGCTTTTTTTTTTTTTTTTTTAAAGTACAGACATTACATAAAAGCACTTGTGAAATTAAACCTGAAAAATAGAGATTCTCCTTTTGGGTTTCTACTCCATCTGACCTATTATAGTGGGTCTCATGTTTCATACTTCAGCTGTATAAGCTGTTTGTTTTACAGTGTGTCTGTCCACATGTGTTGTTTCTTTATATACGAAGGGGTTTCACTGCAGGACATGTTACATTCAGTTTTCCTGACAGAAGATGATTTTTTTTCCAAATTCCTGCCTGGAAGAGAACATGCTCCTGGCCTTTTACTGGTTATGAGAGATGTTGTGCAAGTGAGGCCTTCAGTAGAGAATTTGGGGTTTTTTTTCACTATTTTTGTAGTGGAAAATTTTTGCTGTAGGCCATAAGAGAAATCAGGGAAACATCTAAGTAGTAGAATAGTCCTGATTTAATTCAAGTCTGAAGTGGTGTGCAATTGTAGAGGCCTTAATATTTTTAATATGGCTTTTCTGTATTTTTTTTTCCCCCAAAGGGACTGTAACTTATTTCCTTCATGTTTTGACTGATGCAGTTCTCCCCATGAACTTGCAGAGTAGCTCTAGTCAAAGCCCCTGAAGTGCGGTTTCATCATACAATGGTTTTAATGTTGCATATGTTGCTGGCCCTGAGTTTCTTTACTGTGTACTGAGGAGGGCTTAAGATGTGGCTTTAGACTGACTTGGTGCAGGAACAGACCTGAAAGTAAAGACTACAAAGATGTGAAAGCCTTGGCTTTTTGTGTGGCTTATTGTGAAAAGCTTTGTACCACTCTGTTACCTCTATACAAAGGGGATGTTGAACTTCCAAAACTGCCAGATCAAACTCTTGATTAAATATATAAAGTAAACTGGCACAAGGAAGAATAATGCTTGTAGTTGGTTGTGCAGCTCCCCCGTTCTGGTAATAGATCTTTTTGATGATCGTAAGTAAAACTACTGTCTCCCGAGTGTGCTGTCTACATCAGCTGGTGTGAAGCAGCATATGGCTATAATTTAATATACTGTATTTGCGAGTCTCTCTGACATGAGGTTGTGTTATTTATTTGTCTGGACTGGTGCTTTTGACATTTTATCATGGCTAATGAATTCAAAGAAGTAATAAAACACTTCCAACTTAATTGGGCAATTCTTAATTTTCTTAAAAAGTATAAACTGAAGCATACTTGTGTGATGTTAATGTGTCTTTATATTTAGTCATAATTAAATGAAAGCAGTGTTTACATGAAATATCTTGGGGGAAAAAAAATGTAAGTTTCTGTAACAATGTGACTTGCATTGTCAAGAGCTATTTACCATGAGTTATGCTCATGGTATCTGAGCTCCACTCAAGTAACTCACTTCATATTTTCTATCCAATCCTGTAAAAGGAAACGCAGTTTCAATATGCATCAGATGAGGCAAAACTCAGATGTTAACTGTCCTGTGTAACTTGAGCTGGAATTTATTGAAGTTGATTATATCAAGGGAAAAACAATTACAACAGGCTTCTAAATCATTGCAGGTGCCTAGCTTATTACAAGTCAGTCTAATCTATCAGCAGCTAAATCAAACCCTCATGCTGTGCTTTGTAAGGGTATCTCCACATGGCATGTTCCAGAAGGGGTGCTGCCTGTGCCACTGGGCAACGAAAGCCCAAAACAGCCACTGCAAGTGAGGAGTAGCTTGGTTTTAACAGTGGCTGCTGCCTACTCAGATGTTAAAGGAGGAGCTGCTTGAACCTACTGACACGCTTCTGTCCGGCCCTGTAATCATGTGTGTGTTCTGCTGCAGAGAAAGCTGGTACACCTTGTTCTGCAGATAGTGGCCTCTTTGTGGCTGCTGGATTCTTCTTGGCCTGTGCTGAACTTCTAGATTCCTAACCAAGGAACAGGAGAGCATTGCTAGAGCATCTCCCAAGAATCTGTGGCTCCTCACTTGGTGGAAATGACCTATAAAGCTGTTGGCTTGTACAGAATTATTTTTAATAAACGTATGCAAGTGTGCAAAAATGAGCTGCTATTCCTTGTTACCAGAAGTTAATTCTAGTGATATATGAAAATGAAAGTATTAAAAGCACAGCAAACTTATTTCTACTGCAAGCATCTAGCAGTTGGAAAACGAAATGGAGAATTATCAGCTTGCCTGGTGGGTTTTGGAATGTGCTGAAAAATTGAAGGAATATAATTGATGCGGTGTTCACTGAGGCTGCCTATGATGTATGGATTTAATTTTTGCTTTTATGAAACATTGCAATGCAAAGGCCTTTGCTTAAATCCTTGGGAAGCTTGCTTTTCATGCAGCCTTTCAAAATGTTTAGGTATTGGGTCTATAACAATGAAATTGATTAATTGGGGGGAAAAAAACTAAGTCTTCCTGGGTAAAATCATTAAATAGGAATCCATTATGATTTTGCATATTATTTGGGATGGATTATGTAAGATTAGGTTTGAGCGCCTTAATTCCGTAAATACTTAGAGAGGATCAGTGGTTAAGTGGCAATAGAAGATGGGTCCATGCTGCAGCTTCTACCAGGGCTCACAGGAGTAGAAATGTTTGCAGCTGTTCTTGGTGGAAAACACATACGAAGTTTCTATCCTGTAGGTAGAACTGATTTTCTCAGTCAGTCTGTTGCCTTAACTAGGACCTTCCTTTGCTGCAATGGATGAAGGATCGAGAGTTAGATGAGTGTCTCCTACAGCTTTGTTTGATTTGGAGACTGCGCTGTGTTGACACCAGCAGCAGGAATAGCAGAACTTGGAGTTGGCGACAAGGTGACCACCTGGTTGAACCTGTGGAACGTCTTGATCCTGAGATCATCGCTGTGTGTTGTCTTTCCTCGTCCTGGAGTAGCAGGGAGCCCCTGAACAGTTGATGTGCTGTGGGGCAGGAAAGAGACTCCTACAACTTGGAGCTGGATCCTGTTTATTGCGTTATCCAGTCTGCTCCATGAGGTTGCACGAGTGACCTCTGCAAAAGGCTTTCCTAGATCCTTTATTCGGGTTTATTTTAAAAGTATTGGGCGATAAAGTTTCCATAACGTCCCTTCAGAGAGAGTGACCTTACCTTGAGGAAGTCTTTTCTGGAATTTAGCCTAGTATATACTTTTTTTTTCTTTTAAGGTGTTTTTTCCAGTGTTGGGGGGGGGGGGAGGAGGCAGAGCCCCGGGCCTGTTTCTGTGTCCCGTGTCGGGGCTGCAGCAGGAGGCGGAGCGTTTGGAGCTGGGTCTGGGAGAGCTTGGTGTCAGCAGCAGTGAGAGGGACCCTGAGGGAGGGGCCTGGGGAGGGCCCGGGGAGCAGGGGGCGGAGCGGCGGGGCCGGGCTGAGCCCCGGGCAGGGCCCGCCCCGGGCCGGCAGCGGGCGGGGCCGCGGGGGGAAGATGGCGAACGTGCAGCTGGAGTTNTTTTTTTTGGGGGGGGGGGGGGGGGAGGCAGAGCCCTGGGCCTGTCTCTGTGTCCCGTGTCGGGGCTGCAGCAGGAGGGGGAGCGTTTGGCGCTGGGTCTGGGAGAGCTCGGGGTCAGCCCCCGGGCCTGTTTCTGTGTCCGAGGGGCCTGGGGAGGGTTGTGGGGAGGGTTGTGGGGAGGGCCCGGGGAGCAGGGGGCGGAGCGGCGGGGCCGGGCTGAGCCCCGGGCAGGGCCCGCCCCGGGCCGGCAGCGGGCGGGGCCGCGGGGGGAAGATGGCGAACGTGCAGCTGGAGTTCCAGGCCAGCGCCGGCGAGGGGGACCCGCAGAGCCGCCCGGTGCTCGTCCTGGGGCAGCTGCACCACCTGCACCGCCTGCCCTGGGCGCAGCTGCGGGCCAAGCTGCAGCCGCGGGTCACCGAGGAGGTGAGGGGGCCGCGCCCGGCCTGGAGCGCCCGCGGAGCCGCCGGGGGAGCTGGAACGGAGCCGGCTCGGGCTGAGGGCGGGGGGGGAGCCCGGCCTCGAACGGCCTCGGGTTCGCCCCGAAACGGAAAAATAAGGGGCAGGGAGCCGGCTCGGGGCAGGCGGGGGGTGCAGCCCCTGCCCTCCTCCCGGCGGGGGTGAGGAGCGCCGTTGCTCCCGGGGTTTTCATCGCTAGACGTGGGGCAGGGTCTGTTTCTGACTCCTTGCGCTCTTAGGATGATATTGAACCACCGTCTCTTGGTTATTCGTAATTAAATCGCTATCCTGGAATCATAGAGCGGTTTGGGTT
>WAAB01016705.1:0-22090 GCA_013389865.1 Piaya cayana | reverse complement strand
AGAGATGGGGGGCAGTGAGGGGATGGAGGGGCAGTGAGGTTATGGGGGCTGAGCGGGGTAGTGGGGTGGTGAGGGGCTGGGGGCAGTGAGGAGATGGAAATAGTGGGGGTGAAGGGCTGAGGGAGAGGGCAGTGGGGTGCTGGGGAGGGATGCAGGAGATAAGGAGGTAGCAGGCTGGGCCTCCAAGGGGCTCCCATTGCAGTGCTGGGGGGTCACAGCACTGGAGTGGGGGACTCTTTGGCCTCGGGGGTGTCCCTGGGGTCTGGGGTGGGGAGCTTGCCGGGGGTCCCACACCTCTCTGTGGTTTGGGTGACATGGTGGGAAGCTGGGGCTGGTGGCATCTGAGCCAGAGAGCTATGGAAATATGTGGTGATTTGGAGAGCTGGGATGGCAGCTCAGGGAGTTTGTGGTGACTTCTGTGGGTCTGGTCCGGTCAGGGATGTCCCTGAGAAGTGCAGGGACCTTCTGCAGTCCCGTTCCCGTCATACCAGAAGGGAAAAGGTGTCAGCTCTTTCTTACGAGTGGGGAAACCGGAGCACAGGCTGGCAAAGGTGTTTGCCTAAGGTCAGACAGGGAGCAGGCATCCTGGGGGACCCAGGCCTCTGGATCACGTTGCTGCCACCTCCGAACGAAGCTCTTGACCTCTGGGTTGCTTGTTTGGATTTATTTATTCCTTGTGGGCTGCCTGGGCTGTGTCCAGGCCTGCGGCAGCTGGGGAACCAGTGCCTGAGGCTGGTTTCTCCGAGAGCGCTGTGTGGGCTTCCTTGGCTAACGTTGGCCTTCAGGGCTGCCAACGAGTCCCAGGGTGACGGTGAAGCCGGGTTTGGCAGGGAGAGCGTGCGGGGAGAGCTGGGGGGAGGCGGTGGCTGTGATGGCAAAGCCAGTGGTCGTGAGGTGCAAGGTGGGCGTCTCTGTGAGGGGTGAGAGCTTCCCTTCCCCATTGTGAGCCACCTCCCTGGCATGGAGAGCAAGTCTTTCCATGAGACTAGAAAGTTTTCCTTGAAAGTGGAGAGGTGAGGGGGGGAACTGGGCAGCCCCTTGTAGAGGGGAAGGTCTCTAAGGTGATCACTCACTCAGTAGATGAATTCCCAGGTTCCTCTTGGGCCACAAGGAGTGGCTGTGAGCACCCTCATGTGCTGCTGGACACCCACCACCAAAAGAGCTGGGGAATAAATGCAGCAGGGAGAGGGGACGTGGAGTTGCCTGGGATCCAATGGCACTGGAAGTGTGAGAAGTGATGGATCTGGTAGCCAGGAGTGTCCAACTCCCCCTTCCACTGTGCGGCTGACAGGTTGGGCCATGAGTTCCTTCATAAGGAGAGGGGATGGTTCATCTCCTACAGCCCTAACTCCAGGGCTTGGGAACAGACGAGCCTGTTTGGAGAAAACAAGAACAATCCTGAACTTCACAGACAGCCCAAAAACCCATCAGCGAGCTGGGAAAAATCCAAATAACCTTCATTTCTTATAAAACGGGAAAGCTCTTGGTTTCTGCGCCTTCCCACAGCTTCTGATTTTGGCCAGACCTGGAGGAGCCGCCGTTCCCCTGGGGCGTTTCTGGTAGAGTTGGAGGAACCTTCCCAGAAGAGCCCAACCTCTGAGGAGTGGAAGGATTTGGAGAACCGTGGGATCTGTTAATTGCCAGAGTGAATAGCTCCTTCCCGCTAATGGACACAGTCCTAACCTGGGTGTCACCACCACAAGTGGGCTGTGAGAGAGAAGAAAAAAGGAAACGAGACCTGAAGGCACCGCGGAGCATCGGGAATCGGATGAGCTCGCCTTCCCTCCAGGCCAGCGCCTTTGGCTGGGCCATCCAGTGGCTGCTCCCTGTGTCTGGCTCAGTGCTTCAAAGCCTGCTGGTTTCCTTTTCTTCCCTCCATGGAGGCATCAGGCTCTGGTGGCTCCCTGGGGTGAGCTTCCTCTCCGCAAGCCCGATGCCAGGGTACTGCATGCTCCCATTATCCACCAAGCCGATGCTTTATGGCCAAATTCTCTTGTTCCGCCGGGCTCAATCACCACAATCCCTGGTCCAGACTGACAGATGGGAGAGGAATTTCCCATCGGTGCCTGGGCTTTTGCTGACAGTGACCCCGCTGCAGGCAGCGTGAGCCCCTCTGTGTACGGAAGTGGGAGCCTGAGTGTCCATCGTCCACCAACAGCTCCTGAGGAGTGACCTCTGGCTGGCGTCTGGAGTCCTTTCAGCGTGTCAGGAGGAGGGGGACAAGGGAGCCTCACCAGGAGTCCCCCACGCAAGCCTTAAACACAGCAGAGCAACGTGACCGGAGTCCTTCCCTGCCAGGAGAGATCACTCTGCTGTGGTGCAGTAATTAGAAGCCATTGAGTTCGTTAACTGGCAGCTTCGGAAAGGCTGGCAATGCTTCTAACGACTTCCCTGCTGGGGAAGGCAGCCGGGCGTGCTGGGCTCCTTCCAGGGCAGCAAGCAGGACTTTACCCAACAACACACATCGCATAGGGCTGTCCCGGCTCCAGGCCTGCTGGAGCACCCCCGGTGGGGTCTCTGTCCCATCCCTGCAGGAAGGGACTCGCTCCTTGCTCCTCATCAACCTGCTCCTGTGATGCTGAAGGCAGGTTGGTGACGCTGGGAATAGATGGTCCCGCGTGGTGACGAAGGGATGGCTCACAAAGGGGCTCTCCTGATCCTTGATGACACCAGCCCCTTGGCTAGTTCCTGGGTAGCCGTGGTTCGCATGCTGTGTCTCTGCAGCGTAGGGAGTTCAGATCTTGCTGTATGCTTTCCAGCCTTTGCTCTGTGGGGTTTCTCCTGGCTGTGGCCTTCTCAGCAGCTTTGCCCACAGAGAAGCTTGTGCGGTGGGCTGGTTCAGCCCCACTGTCCTCACTGTCCGGTGTGGAGGGTGTTGTGGGACGGTGCTGGGAGGCTCAGCTGGAGCTGCTTGGCTCCCAGCCCTCCGGGAATGCCTGTGGTGGGCTGTGTGCCCCCAGCCCCACGCTCACCGCTCACTGGGAAAGCGCTTTCCCACGAGTGCAGCTCTCGCAGGCATCCAAACTCCTGAGCTCTCTGCTCTCCCCAAGGCTGACTCGTCTCTGCTCAGCAGCCAGCCTGGCAGAGGTAACGAAGCAGCATTAACGGCTCCCTTTACGCATCAGCTTGGCTCGGTGGGAGCGTTTGTTAAAGGGATTCCTAGAGAAGCTGGCGATGGCAACGCTTTCTCCAGCCCAGCACGGAAAACTAGGGCCCAGGGAAGGACGCGTGGGCAGGACCTTGTTCAGTGCTTCTCTGGTGCTTTTAGCCCCTGCGAGCGCAGTTGCCCAGTACCCCAGTGCATCCATCTGGGAGCCAGTGTGATCACAGCAGGGAAGAGCTGATCTTCTCGTGAAACAGCCACCACCAGCCAGAGCAGCCCCGCGAGGGTCACTGGGCACTGGAACAGGCTGCCCAGGGAGGGGGTTGAGTCCCCTTCCCTGGAGGGGTTTAAGGGCCGGGTGGATGAGGTGCTGAGGGATGTGGGTTAGTGATTGATGGGAATGGTTGGACTCGATGATCCGGTGGGTCTCTTCCAACCTGGTGATTCTATGATTCTATGAGGGGGCACGGGACAGTGCAGGGAGGTGCTGTAGGGTCCTAACCTGGGCTTTTGGGTGGAGGTGAGGTGGTGAAATGTCCTTTGCTGCACAGATGCTGCTTCCAGAGCACCAGCTGTGTTGCAGCCCTGAGCTCTGTGGGATCTGGGAGCATCGCACTCTGGGAACAGGGATGTTCCGGGGAGAGCGTTGGTAGAGCTGGAGACCATCAGGTCTGAGTTGATGTTCTCTGTCCTCTCCTGCATTCACCTGGAACAGGAGCGGCAGAAAAAAGCCAGGCTGCCCGAGAGCAGCGACGGCTCCAAGGACTCAGACAGCTCTGCTGGGCGCCGGGGCAGTGCTAGCCGGAAGCACGGGCGGTGGCGGGGACGGCCGGACAGCCCCGGGGCGCTGGTGTCCAAGGTGGTGAGAGCCGTCACGGCGAGACACAAGCTGGGACGTCGGGTGCCGGCTGCACCGGACTCCTCCAGCCGGAGGAACCTGACAGATCCGCGCGGGGAGGCCCAGCTGGCTGTCTTCCAGCAGGGCGACACAGGCAGCGTGGAAGGAGCCCCCCAGCCCACCGAGAACAGCTTCACCCCCAAGTGCGAGATCACGGGCAAGGATGCCCTCTCAGCGCTGGCGCGGGCCAGCAGCAAGCAGTGCCAACAGGAGATCGCCAACGTCGTCTGCCTGCACCGCGCCGGCAGCCTCATGCCCCAGTCTGTGCCTCGCCACTGCCAGCTCTCAGGTGAGTCCTCCCAGGGTGCTCCTGGTCACCTGGGCTTCAGGAATGTCCCCGCCAGGCGCGTGAGCCACCTTTCTTATGTCACCGAGCTGCCCCACCTGGCAAAAAGCAGCTGCAATCTGTCACTGATTCCCAGATTACTGCTGCTTCTGTAATCCAATCAAAGCTGTGCCAGCTGCCCTACGCTGGGCTGTTGATCCCAGCCTGCAGTGCTCAGAGCTGGGCTCGGCTGCATCTTCTGCGATGAGGGGCCAGGAGAGTCATGGAATCATGAAATTGTTGGACTCGATGATCCGATGGGTCTCTTCCAACCTGGTGATTCTATGGTTCTATGAATGCTTGGGTTGGAAGGGACCTCACAGCCCCTCCAGTTCCACCTCTGCCATGAGCAGGGTCACCTCCCACTGGATCAGGGGTCAAAGCCCCATCCAGCCTGGCCTTGAACCCCTCCAGGGATGGGGCATCCGTGCCATCCCACCTTTCCCAACACGGCCTTGTCAACGAGAGGGGCTATGTGTGCCACCCTGCCCTGGAGCTGCAGCCACTTGGGGCTGCACCAGTGGCCAGGTTCTTCCCTGCTGTTCCCTGCATTGATCGGGTCTCCCTGGCTTACCAGGAGCTCTGGGTGCTGGGTGCCAAGGCCAAGGCGTGGCTGACAGCCCTCTCCCTCCCCACGCAGGCAAGGTCAGCCCTGTTATCCAGTGGGATGAGAGCCGGCTGCAGCAGGTGCCCCCCAGCAAGCCCGTGCGCATCGCCTACATGCTGGTGGTGCACGGCAGGGCCATTCGCCAGCTGAAGCGGCTCATCAAGGCCGTGTACCACCAGCAGCACTTCTTCTACATCCACGTCGACAAGGTGCGTGGCAGGGAGGAGGGCAGGGGGTGATAACGGTGCCCGGATTGGTCACCAGCGCAGGGCTCAGAGCTGGGGAAAGGGGAGTGGTGGGTGGAGGAAGCAGAAGGCTGAGGTTTGTGATGGAATCGTTAAGGTTGGAAAAGCCCTCTAAGTTCATCCAGTCCAACTAGCAGCCCAACCCCACCGTGTCTACTAAACCGTGGTCCAAACTGCCATGGCTACACGTTGTTTGAACCCCTCGGGGGTTGGAGAGTCCCCCACTGCCCCTGGGCAGCCTCTGCCAGGGCTTCACTGCTCCTTCAGTAAAGAAATTTTTCGTAATCTCCAATCTAAACCTCCCTGGCACAACTTCAGGCCGTTTCCTCTTCTCTTGTTACTTGGGAGCAGAACCCAGTACCACCCTCACCACAACATCCTTTCTGGGAGCTGCAGAGAGTGATATCGGAGGCCTCCCCTCGGCCTCCTCTTCCCCAGGTTAAACAGCCCCAGGTCCCTCAGCTGCTCCCAGAACCCCTGGGCTCCAGACCCTTCTCCAGCTCCTTTCCCTTCTCCAGACGGGCTCCAGACCCTTCTCCAGCTCCTTTCCCTTCTCCAGACGGGCTCCAGACCCTTCTCCAGCTCCTTTCCCTTCTCCAGACGGGCTCCAGACCCTTCTCCAGCTCCTTTCCCTTCTCCAGACGGGCTCCAGACCCTTCTCCAGCTCCTTTCCCTTCTCCAGACGGGCTCCAGACCCTTCTCCAGCTCCTTTCCCTTCTCCAGACGGGCTCCAGACCCTTCTCCAGCTCCTTTCCCTTCTCCAGACGGGCTCCAGACCCTTCTCCAGCTCCTTTCCCTTCTCCAGACGGGCTCCAGACCCTTCTCCAGCTCCTTTCCCTTCTCCAGATGGGCTCCAGACCCTTCTCCAGCTCCTTTCCCTTCTCCAGATGGGCTCCAGACCCTTCTCCAGCTCTGTTCCCTTCTCCAGATGCGCTCCAGCCCCTCAGTATCTTCCTTGTAGCGAGGGCCTGGGGCGCCGCATGAGGTGGTTGTGCCCCAAGTGCAAGGACCTGGTGGAGCTTTTCCTATTTCTGCAACCCCAGGGAAGCAGGATCCATCCTCCCTGCCCAGAGCTGTCTTGTCTTACTGCTCTCCTCCTGGAGGCTGCTGTAAGCGCTGACCCCGCGCTTGCAGCAAGGTGAGCAGGACCCTGGGAAGACAAGTTCCTCGCTGACCGTGACCCGTGTTCCCTCACAGCGCTCCAACTACCTCCATCGCGAGGCAGTGGAGCTGGCCCGGCACTACCCCAACATCCGCGTGACGCCCTGGCGCATGGTGACCATCTGGGGAGGTGCCAGCCTGCTGAAGATGTACCTGCGCAGCATGAAGGACCTGCTAGAGCTGCCTGAGTGGCCCTGGGACTTCTTCATCAACCTAAGCGCCACCGACTACCCCACGAGGTGAGGACCAGGCTGCGTGATGGAGGCGTTCAGCCCTGGGAGGGGCAGGGAGGAGCCGGAGCTGAGGGAAGATGGAGCTGGAGATTGCACCTTGGTGCTGTGATGATGCTCCGGGGCCGGGCTGGTCCTGTCTCTGCAGAGGAGCCCAGCCCACACCCCCGAGGCTGCTTTTTCCTGCAGTCTGGGCAACACACGCCAGGGCCCAGACAGCACGAAGGCCACGTCTTTGTCTCCCCAGTGATTGGATCAGGGTTTGAGTCAGCAGCCTCAGGCTCCTTGTGTCTGATGGCTCTTGCTGTATGAATGTTTACTGGGCTGCTTTACCCTAGAGGCCGTTAATGCTTTCTAATTTGCACTTCAGGACTAACGAGGAGCTGGTGATGTTCCTGTCCAAATACCGAGATAAGAACTTTCTCAAGTCCCACGGCCGAGACAATGCCAGGTAATTCCAGCTGGGGGCAAAGCTGAGCTGGAGGAGCAGGAAAAGGAGGGATTTTGGAAAAGGAACTGAAGCAGCTGGGGACTGGGGAGGCATGTCCTGTGTGTAGCTGTGCCTGGCAAAGTAGGTGATGTTCCCAACCCCTCGTCCTTGTCGCTGTGCTCAGGTTTATCAAGAAGCAGGGGCTGGACCGGTTGTTCCACGAGTGCGACTCCCACATGTGGCGGCTGGGTGAGCGTCACATTCCCGAGGGCATCGTGGTGGACGGAGGCTCTGACTGGTTCTCGCTGACACGCAGCTTTGTGGAGTACGTGGTCTACTCCCAGGACCAGCTGGTGTCCCAGCTGCGCCAGTTCTACACCTACACGCTCCTGCCAGCCGAGGTGGGTGCTGGCTGTGCCGTGGGGGCCCCGCTTCCTTCCCGCTCGACTGTCCCACTTCATCCTCACTCTGGGGGGCTGTGAAGGGCATTGCTGGTTCTACTCAGGCAGCTTTGCACCTCTTTATCCACACCCAGCTGGGATGTTGAGGCTCTGGAGTGAGTCCAGAGAAGAGCAACGAAGCTGGGGAAGGGGCTGGAGAAGAAGAGGAGCGGCTGAGAGAGCTGGGGGGGTTTATTGTGGAGAAGAGAAGGCTGAGGGGAGAGCTCATTGCTCTCTGCAACTCCCTGAGAGGAGGTTGTGGAGAGGAGGGAGCTGGGCTGTTCTCCCAAGTGACAGGGGACAGGTTGAGAGGGAATGGCCTCAAGCTCCACCAGGGGAGGGTCAGGCTGAACATTAGGAAAAAAATTTTCCCAGAAAGGGTGATTGGGCAGTGTCAGAGGCTGCTCAGGGAGGGGGTTGAGTCTCCCTTCCCTGGAGGGGTTTAAGGTGCGGGTGGACGAGGTGCTGAGGGACATGGGTTAGTGATTGATGGGAATGGTTGGACTCGATGATCTAGTGGGTCTCTTCCAATCCGGTGATTCTATGATTCTATGAAAGAGAGGGGAGCAGACTGCCCAAGGGCTGTGTTTATATCCAACCCTGTCTTAATTCCCAAATTCCCTGTGGGCTTGATAAGGGCCTGTGTGGGTACACAGCCTGGTCCCGTGTGTTTCCCTGTGCTGGGAACAGGGATGGGTGTTACTGAGGTCTGTTCTGTTCCCCTGGGAGAGGAATGGGGTGGTCTCTGTCAACCAGCTGTCCTCCATCCCCACTGGGTGTCCTGTCCCTTCTCTGCCCTGCGCAGTCCTTCTTCCACACAGTCCTGGAGAACAGTCACGCCTGCGAGACGCTGGTCGATAACAACCTGCGAGTGACCAACTGGAACCGAAAGCTGGGCTGTAAGTGCCAATATAAACACATAGTCGACTGGTGCGGGTGCTCCCCAAATGACTTCAAACCCCAGGACTTCCTCCGGCTACAGGTGAAAAAGCTCCACCGGTCTCCTCCTGCTCTCCCCCATCCTCCCCGTCTTGCTCCTCTCCTCTCCCCTGGGTGCGACGCTGGCTGCTGCGCGTGTCCCCGCAAGCCTCACCCCAGCCCCGCGAGGGACGGGAGCATGAGGGGCTCCCCAGCCGCTATGGGGCTCGACGTGGACGTGTCTGTAAACACGGGGGTGGTGGGATTCAGAGTAGGTTTAGGTTGGAGATTAGGAGCAAATCCTTTAGTGGCAGAGGCTTCCCGCAGCCGTGGTGGAGTCGCCATTCCTGGTCCTCTTCCACCAGACGGGATCCTTGTGGCAAACCGTGTCCTGCGCTCTTGGTGCGCAGGGCTGCAGGCTGAGTGAGGGAGGTCTGGGGAGGTGCAGCCAGCTGTGAAAAGAGGAGTTAGCAAGATTTTCTAGCAGTTCTGGGCTTACACAGCGCAAAGCCCCAATCCTGCAAACTGTGCCGCGTGGCCAGATGGCCTGCAGGGCTCTGCAGGAGGGTCGGGGCCCATCTGGGTAGAGACGGCAGCGAAGGAGGTTGCTCGGTGCTTCTGCGCATGGAAAGGGGGAGAGGCAGGAGCCCACCTGTATTCCCAGTAAGCGCTCTGCGTGCTCCCAGTCCCTCTCCCAGCTGCCCCGTGCGGGTCAGTGCCGACACTGTCAGCAATGCCTGTGCTCTTGCAGCAACTCTCCAGACCCACCTTCTTCGCCCGCAAGTTTGAGTCGACGGTGAATCAGGAGGTGCTGGAGATCCTGGACACGCACCTCTACGGCAGCTATCCCCCCAACACGCCGGCCCTGAAGGCCTACTGGGAGAACGTCTACGACCGTGTCGATGGGCTCAGTGGCCTCAGCGATGTCACCCTCACCTTCTACACGTCCTTCTCCAGGCTGGGGCTCCGCAAAGCTGCCTCCACGCCAGCAGCCAAGGCCGACAAGCTCTGCAGGTGAGATGTTTTCCGCTTGCTCGATCCTGGCTCTGAGTGGTGGCTGGAAGGATGCTGATAATAGGATGTGCAACCTCTCCATCTCTTTCCAGATTTGAGCCCCGGGGATTCCCATCCAGCGTGCATTTATATTTCTATGACGACCGTTTCCAGGGTTACCTGGTAATGCAGGAAGTGCAGAATTTGGCGACGGGGCAGGCGGAGACCCTGGAGGTGTGGGTGATGCCCCAGGGAGCTCTCAAGCTGGCGGCTCATGCGGGGCAGGCAAACCGCTTGCAGAACCTGGAGGTAAGTGGGGACTTTCCCTCTCAACTTCCACTTCCCTCTCTGACTTCCCCACACTGCGCTGGCCTTTCTCCTCTCTCTCCCTCCTTCACACTGTGAGACAGAGGGTCATGGAGCCACTGCCACGTCCAGGAGTTCGGCTTCTGTGTGTGTTGTGGAGCCAGTCAGTGCGAAAAAGGATCTTTGAGGGGCAGCTGAGGCTCTGGTGCCTGCAGCTGCAGGAGGCACCACACGCAGCTGGATTGGCTCTGGTGGGAAGGATGCGTGTTGCTTTGGCCTCCAGAGTTTCTTCTTTCCCTGATTCCTGGAGGTGAAATGCAAAACCCCGAGCTGACAGCATTTCCTGACCCGGTGTCTCACTGTTCACGCATCCCGTCTCTCCAGGTGGGCACGGAGTGGGATCCCAAGGAAAGGCTCTTCCGCAATTTTGGAGGCTTGATGGGGCCTTTTGACGAGCCGGTGGCCATGCAGAAGTGGTCGCGGGGCCCCAACCTGACGGCCACGGTGGTGTGGATTGACCCCACCTCGGTCATCGCCACCTCCTACGACATCGCGGTGGACACGGAGGCGGAGTTCACCCAGTACAAGCCCCCCCTCAATCGGCCCCTGCGCCCCGGCATCTGGACCATCCGCCTCCTCCAGTCTTGGGAGCCCTTAGGGGAGAGCCAGTTCCTGGTGGTGCCCCAGACCTTCAACCGCAAGCAGCCTCTCAGGAAAGGTGAGGATGTCCTGGGTTTTTTGTTTGGGGGTCTCCCTGTGGGCATTTTCCCCTGGAGGTGGCCTCTCCCGGCTGTCCCTGATGACAGGGCAGGAGGGATCCTTCCTACTGGTGTCTCCTGGCCTATCCGAGCCCTCAAACTGGACCCTTGGGCAGCCCTACAGGACTTGTTTGTGGGTCAGATCCATCCCCAGGGGGCTGGCATCCTCACTGTGTCCACCAGCTGCCCTGTGCCGCAGCCCCTTGGCCCAGCCTTTTCTTTTCTCCTGCGTCGGCAGAAGCTCTGGGGTTCTGCTTGTGCTTCCCTGGCCGAAGAGCAGCACCTTGGGCTGAAGGAGAGCTGGGAATGTGAGGGATGGGGTGCTGAGCCCCCCAGGAGCACAGTGAGGGATGGGCAGGGTGCCGGGGTGAGGCTGCACTGCTGATCTCTCCCTTCTCTCTCTCTCCCTTCTCTCTCCCTTCTCTCTCCCTTCTCTCTCCCTTCTCTCTCCCTTCTCTCTCCCTTCTCTCTCCCTTCTCTCTCCCTTCTCTCTCCCTNTCTCCCTCCTCCCTCCCTCCCTTCTCCCTCCCTTCTCCCTCCCTTCTCCCTCCCTTCTCCCTTCTCTCTCCCAGACGACAGCACCTGGCTGCACGGCGGCCCCCCCCGCAATGAGTATATGGAGCAGAACTTCCAGGGGCTGGGGGGAATCCTCAACCTCCCGCGCTCTGAGGAGGCGGAGGAGGACGCGGGGCGGAAGGCACAGCTGACGGGCAAAGCGCTGGAGGACTGGGCGGACGGCGCCATCAGCACCTTCTGGTCCGTGGCGGACGTCTGCGTGGGGGAACCCTCCGCCTGCGCCTCCCTGGAGCCCTGCAGCAAAACCTCGTGGAGCTCCCTCTCCCCGGACCCCAAATCCGAACTGGGGCCCGTCAAACCTGACGGGCGGCTGAGGTAGCAGGAGCAGCCAGGGGGGGCGGCCTTGGGAATGAGGAGCATCCTCCGTGCGTCGCTGGCTGGTGGGGGGGGCTCCAGACTACATCACCCCGTGCCATTTGCACCGTAGTCACTCGAGGAAGAGAGAATGGGATCCTCCAGGCCGGGGAGAACCACCTCCCACGGGGATTTTGAGTAGAGGAGGGGTGTGAAGTTGGTCTCGCTCACCGGGAACGAGCACTCGCTGGCCCGGAGAGTGTTCTGGGGTGCCCCTCAGGCCAATGCTGTGTGTTTGTTGCTCACAGCCTTCGAAACGGGGGTGCTGGGGAAGGGAGGGAGGGCTGGCAGGTGGGCAGGCTGAGCCGGCTGAGCCCCCTGCCCAGCCCCAGGCTGCATCTCCACAGGCTCAGACCCTGCGCTGCCGGCTGCTCCCCCCGGGAGAGCTGGGAAGGTGCTGGAGGGACAGGCAGGAGCAGAACGGGTCAGAGCCCACCCTGTGCTGCTGCTGGCCCAGGGCTCGCATCTCATCCCCTCCACCCAGCCCCTTAGTTTGTATTTTTATAAATATATATAGAGAGAAATATATATGATGCGAAGTGCAATAGAGACGAGACCCCGCAGCAGCCGGGATGTCCGTGTGTCTCCATCTCCCCTCAGACTGTAACATACCCGGGTGACCTGGCGCCCCGGGACAGGGTGCTGGGTCGTTTACATATTTTATTTTAATTATTATTATTGTTTTGCTATTTCCCCATTTGCTGCTGGGGAACTGCCCCCTCCTGCCCCAGGGGTTTGCAGGTTGCTGCCTGCCCTTTGTGCCAAACGCTTGGAGCTGCCTGTGCGACGGCTTGTGGGGCAGCGCTGGGTCTGGGGCTCCAGTCCAACCAACCCTGCCGCCTCCATCTCCTCTTCAGCAAAGAGGTGCTGGAGCCTCCTGCCAAAATGCCAGCGCAGGCTGCCCTGGGCCCAGCCCTTTCTGTCCTCCTGGCGTCTCCTGTGCTTCCCTGGTCAAAAAGCAATGGGGTGAGACAAGCTCCAGCCGGCTCCATCTGCTCCCCGCTGTTTTCCCTTTCCCGCTCCAGAGGGGAGAGACGCCTGCTTCTCTGGGGAAGGGGTGCAGGAGGGTGTCCCCCTTCCCTGCTGCCCTCTCAGAGTGCCAAGGTTTCCCCAGGATTGATGCTGGGGGGAGAAGTTTTCACCCTGGGAAGGTGCTTTGCGTCCCCCAGATGGGGAAGAAAGGGCTGAGTAGCTTCTGGGGCCGAGCTGTAGCCCCAACCCCTCTGCTCAAGGCAGGAGCCAGAGATTCAGGGCTCGGCCAGCGGCGTGTTGCTCTCTCCAAGCTCTGTGCCACCTTCCACCTTCCCCCAAAGCCTCGAGCTTCCCTGCTTGGCCTGTGCCTCCAGCCTCCCTGCTCCAAGGCTGCTGTGAGATGGAGACCTCGGTGCAGGGGGGGGATCCCTGCTGGCCCCCCAGCTCCTTGGGGCGCTTTGGACAGTGGGGGGAGAAGGGGCTGAGGGGGGGGGGGCGCCAAATCCGTGTCGGGAGCATCATGTAAAATTGTCTTAAATATGCAACCGCCCCTAAATACATCTGTCTGCCGTGCGGCGGGTCTGTGGTGTCTGTGGAAGGGCCGAGGGAGCTGCTGGGCTGCCGCAGGCTTTACCAGTTCAAGGAGGGGGGGAACGTGCCTCGGGGCACCGGGTGGGCTCGCTCGGGGGGGGATCAGGGGCGATCAGGGTGGGTGGTCGGCCGGCGTCCCTCGGGCCGGGCAGGGGCAGCGGGCGCTGCGGAGGGTCGCTGGGGTTGCCTCGCGCTTGGACGTGTGCGGTAATTAGCTGGTTAATGGGCACCCGGGGGTGGGCGAGGGGGCTGCTGCTCGAGGGGAGGGGAGCGGGGCCTATGACCACGCCCCCTTGCGCAGACCACGCCCACCACGCCGCGGACCACGCGCCCTCAGCATCAGGCCACGCCAACCGGCCATGGCCACGCCTCCTCGGCTCAGCCACGCCCACATGCTATATAGTCTGGTCTCAGGCCACGCCTCCTCCACACAGGCTCCGCCCCTCAGGACAACCCGCTCCACTCCCTCCAGGCCCCGCCCCTCGCCGTCCCTCCGCGCCGCCGCGGCCGGAGCTCCCGGTGCGGTTCCCGGTGCGGTTCCCGGTGCGGTTCCCGGTGCCGGCGCTGCGGGGATGGCGCATCCCGCCGAGGCTGCGGGCGCGGCCATGGACAGCAGCGCTCTGGCCATCGTCATCGCGGCGAGTGAGTCAGGGGAGGGGGGCGCAGAGCGGCTCCGGGGTCCCGGTTCTGTCTCCGCGGTCCCCGAGGGTCCCGGGGAGCCCGAGCGCTGGGTCTCTGCTGCGGCGCTGCTGGAGCTCCCTGGGCTCGGAGCGAGGTTGGGGACAACCGGGTCCCCGGGGCTTCCCGGAGCTGCTCCTCCCCGGGGCCACCTGCTCCCATCGCCTCCTCTTCCTCCCCCCGCAGCCGTGTCCACCTCGGTCTTCATCGTGGCCATCCTCATCCTCCTGCTGCTCCTCTACCACCGGGACCCGCTGTGCTGCCAGTTCCTCTGCTCCTGCCGCCTCTTCCAGACCCCCAGCCAGTATGTGAGTGTCCCCCGGGGTGGGGGGGGCCGCCGGTGCTGGGACCCGAGGGAACGGCAGGAGGTGCCGGGGGGAGGGTTGGGGGGGCAGCAGGAGCAGGTTTCTCCCCCCACCAGAGGATGCTGGAGCCCTGGATCAGCTCCCAGGGAAGCAGGAACGACATCCCGGAGCGTTGGGGTGTCCTGTGCGGTTGGACTCGCTGAGTCCCTTCCAACCCGGGACCCTCCACGCTTCCATCACCTCGAGCGAACTCAGGCTCTGCCTCCTCCTTGCTCCCTCTCTGCCCACAAGCCCCATCCCGGCTGTGCCCTCGCGGGTGGCATCAGGGCTCCGAGCCCCATCTCGGGCTCCCCAGCCCCACACGGCTCCGCAGGGGTCACCAGGCTGGGTGTGGGGCCAGCTCCGCTTCACAGGGAAGGGGCTGGAAGCACATGGTGAGGGCAGACAAAGCCGCTCAAGGCCCCAGCAAGTGGCTCTCTCGTACAGCAGCGAGACACAAAGCCCCACAAAGCTGCTCGCCCGCCGATATCATTTTCCTAGTGCTGCTTTTCCAGCAGGGAAGCTGGGGATGGAAAGAGAGCAACGTGCTCAGCCTTTGGGGTGGGGGAAGCTCGGCTTCCAAAGGCACCAGAGATGGCTGCAAGGGTGAGGGGGGCGCCAGGCTCTGGGGTCTCCAGGAGGAGAGGGGACACCCAGTCTTGACTGTGGGGATGGAGAGACCCTGGCTGGGAAAGTCACAGGGGGAACCGGCTGCGCTGCATTCTCTGCTTTCCCCGTCTCCCTCCCTGCTCTCTCTGTTCGGGACACGAGAGCCTGGGCACCGTGCTCCTCGCCCCGCGGAGCCGCCGTGCGGGACGAGCCATGAGCCACGGAGCCACCGTGAGGGATGAGCCGTGAGCCGCGGAGCTCTTGGCTCTCGGGTGGGTGGTTCACGGAGACGGCATCGCGCCTCTAGCAAAGGGCTGTGGACAGATGGATGGGGACGCTGGGAACTATAAATGGAAAAGCAATGGATGCGTTTCCACCAGTGGAGTGGCGAGAGGCGGCTTCCAGGCAGGTGCTGGTTGTGTTAATTAGTGACTAAAACAAATGATCGTGCACCCCCTGCCATCCCTGCCTCCTGCAGCTTCTCGCATTGTGCCGGAGCTCCAAGAAAAACGGTTCCTCAGTTGTTAGGAGCAAAATGAAATTGTTGTTCACGGGCTCCCAGGCTGCTCGGGGAATCTCAGGGTTTCTGCTGGCAGAGCTGGAGCTTTGGTGAGAGCGAGGAACAGGCTGGAGCTCGAGTCCAGGCGCTGGCTCCAGGGCTGCTCTCCATGGAAGGGAGCCCTGGGGTTGCTCAACGCTGTGATAGGGAGCAGGAGAGCTCGGGAGCAGGATGGCTCTGCCTCTGCTCATCACACTATCCTGACCTGACTCTCAGCAGATAAGTGTTTACACATCCTCTAACCCCGAGCATGTGATGGAGCTCTCGCCTGCGCTAGCGGGCTTGTTGGTGTGGGGTTTTTGATGTCTCCAAAGAGATCTGAGTCTGGATGCAGCCCTGCTCCAGGATCAGGCTGCCGTCCCCATCCCCGCTGGCTGTGGCCACCAACCCTGCCCAGGGTCCCAGCTGCCCCGGCTGAGCTCCCCTCGCTTCCCCGGGTGGGATGTGAGGGATCTCAGCTTTGCTCACCTCCTCCTCTGCCCTGGCCCCTCTCGTTCCAGGATCACCCTCCCCCGTATTTCAGCAGCAGCCAGAGGCTGGTGGGGCCACAGTGTGGAGCGTCGCGCCTGGAGAGCGCTGCCGACAACCCTGGACTGCAGGTGACAGCAGGGACCCTGCCAGGAGCCGGGGTCTGGGGGAAATAGCAGCAAAGATCCTGATCTGCTGGGGAAGGGACTGTAGTTACAGGGACCTGGGGAGCTCCTGGGGCACAGGAGAAGGTGCAGGAGTAACATAGGAGGTGCTGCTGGTATGGAACAACCTTTGGGGAGGAGAGCAGGGAGGCTACAGAGGACACTGTGGGGCCCTGAGGTGTCTGGGTGTGAAGTGGCAGGTGGATCCCTCAGGACCTCAAGGAAGGGGATTCTGCCCCTCTGCTCTGACCTGGAGTCCTGTGGTTCAGATCTGGACTCCTCAGCACAGGGAGGACAGGGAGCTGCTGGAGTGAATTCAGAGGCCACAAAGATGATGTGAGGGCTGGAGAACCTCCTGTGCGAGGACAGGCTGAGAGAGCTGGGGGTGTTCAGCCTGGAGAAGGCTGTGGGGAGACCTTAGAGCAGCTTCCAGTGCTGAAAGGGGCTGCAGGAAAGCTGGGGAGGGGCTCTGGATCAGGGAGTGCAGGGAGAGGACGAGGGGAACAGTTTTCAGCTGAAACAGGGGAGATTGAGATGAGACCTTGGGAAGAAACATTCTCCTGTGAGGGTGGGGAGGCCCTGGCCCAGGCTGCCCAGAGCAGGGGTGGCTGCCCCATCCCGGGAGGGGTTCAAGGCCAGGTTGGATGGGGATTTGAACCTCCTGAAGGAGTGGAAGGTGTCCCTGCCCATGGCAGGGATGGGACTGGATGGACTTTGAGGTCCCTTCCAACCCAAACCATTCCGTGATTCTATGATTCACAAAGCAGCTTTTAGAATCACCAGGTTGGAAGGGACCCACTGGATCATCGAGTTCACCCATGCCTATCAATGACTCAATCATGCCCCTCAGCACCTCATCCACCCATCCCTTAAACACCTCCATGGTTTAATTACCTCCTGGGAGCGGAGCCTTCCTCACTCCCAGTTCAAGAAGGGCACCCACAGCTTTGAACTCTGCAGTCAGTGGAGGTGGCACCAGACCGTGACATTCCAGAGCCGCGACCCTGCTGACCTTTCTCTCCTGGGCCGGGCACAAAGGGTCATTGGGCATTGGAACAGGCTGCCCAGAGAGGTGGTTGATTCACCATCCCTGGAGGGGTTTGAGGTGCAGGTGGATGAGGTGCTGAGGGCCATGGGTTAGTGACTGATGGGAATGGGTGGACTCGATGATCCGGTGGGTCTCTTCCAACCTGGTTGTTCTGTGATTCTCCGATTCCCAGGGAGACGAGCTGTTCTGCGTGGGACGCCCCAGCAGCTACCAGCTGCCTTCCTGGGAGCCGCCCCGCTTGCCCAGCTACGAGAGCGTGCGGAAGAAAGATCGCCAGCGGGAAATCCATCAGCTGATCGCCGAGCGCTTCGGGCTGTGGGCAGAGCCGGCCCAGGAGGTGAGCAGCTCCCTCCCTGCACCCGGCCGGGGAGGCCCTGCTCGCTCCTATCTGGGTCTTGCTTCAGCGATTTCCAGTAGCCGAGGACTCTGTTCTCTGGAATTGCCTTCCTCCGATAGCCTTTATCTCTGGGAAGGGCACAGAGTGTACCAGGAGGCTCCTTTCTTGCTGGTTAATAATCGATCTCTCCCGCTGCGCTTTGGATCGTCTGCTCGGGACAAGCCTGAGCTGGGAATGTTATTTTTAGTTCTTTAAGGCTTCCACGGTTTCTGGTTCCGTGCAGGACACCTCCGGGAGGCCCCTCGCTATTACCTTGAAGCGTTTATGGCTGGTTTACGAGCAAAAGGCTTTGCCCGTTAACGATGTTTAAGGTTTGCGGTCCTGCAATCGAGAAAAAGCGAGTGCATCTGCCAAGCACGTCCGCAGCGGCAGCCCAGGAGGCTCCTGCGGAGCAGAGAGAGACCTCGCTGACTAAACGGTTGAAATCGTCAGCAGAGCTCTATAGGTTCACTGAGTTACCTGGCGTTGGAGCCTTGAAGCCTGCACCGTGAATAAGTGGAATCATAGAGGAGTTTGGGTGGGAAGGGACCTCAAAGCCCTTCCAGTCGCACCCCCTGCCACGGGCAGGGATGATCCTACCGGATCATCCCTGCCCGTGGCAGGGGGTGTGACTGGATGGCCTCTGGGCCTGGTCGGCACCTGCTTTTGGTGTCTGGAGCTGTAACCGATGCTGCCGGCCCTGAAACCAGAGCAGCCGGGGCACAGGGGAGCCCCAAGGATGGAGAAACTGCAGGGTCATCTGCTCCGCAAGANGGGATGATCCCAGAGACCTTGGACAGACGTGGAGTTCCAGACCCTTTCCAGGCGCCTCTCGGCAACCGGACTCAGCGCAACACAGACGTGTAGGGACCCCCCCCCCCCACGCCAACAAGTGCCTGCGCCCTCGTTCTCATCCGCAGGGAGCGGCTGGAACTCAAACCTCCACCAAATTCAGAGCCACCGCTGGGGACTGCGCTGGGAGCAGAGCAGCCAGGGGTGTTGCTCGCTCTTCTCCTGTTACCAAGGGCGATGGAGCAGCCGCTTCCACACAGGGCAAAGACGAGGCGAGGGCCTGCTCAGCCAGAGCTCCTCCAGGCAGCTGGATTTTTGGGCCTTTGTGAGGGATGCGCTGCCCGCGTGCCGAGGATCCGACCTCAGGCAGCGGCCGCGTTGGGCTACATCACTTCTTTTTTTAGGTTATAATGTTGGGCTTCATGGGTGTCTCGGTTAGCAAGCGGGAATCCTCAGCTGCGAGTGGGTCTGTACTGGAGCGTCGCTCTGCGCTCCCACAGCAACAGCATGAGAGCGGCTCAGGGCAGCTCCAGACGCACTGCGGAGCCACAGGGAGAGGACTCGGGGCTGAGAGGAACCGTGGGACTGGATACGCACACTGGGAAAGGACAGAATCATGGATAAACCACCCGGTGGTGCCTGTGAGGAACAAGAGGTGCAGGCAGACGGGTGAGGCTGGCCCGGTCTCTCCTCCTCTGCAGAGCAGACGGTCCCGTAGCGCCAGCACCGGTGACCTTACACCATTGACTCCTTAACCTTTTTTTCTACCACAGAGCCCGAGTTTCTATTTGTTTACAAACCTGTAGA
This sequence comes from Piaya cayana, assembly GCA_013389865.1. NCBI lineage: Eukaryota > Metazoa > Chordata > Aves > Cuculiformes > Coccyzidae > Piaya > Piaya cayana. Next base: position 3,338 of record WAAB01016705.1, on the reverse strand, counting down.
TAAAACGAGGTCAGTTTGGCCACGGGGCCTTTAGGCTCCTTGCTTTCGAGCAACGTAAGCTCCAAAATGTCACAGAACGACTCAGGGAAGACAAAAGGATAAATATCTGGATTAGGGCTTTCGGATTAGGGCTTCAAATCCCACCCCAGACCTGCGGAGCTCACCGGGCGCTCCAGAATTAGTCAGGAGCTCACATCACGAGTTTGAACGTCCCTCATTTGCCAGGAAACGGAACAACTTCAGATATTGGAGTTAATTATTGAGGTGAGTTAGGCAAGAAGGGAAAATCTGGCTTCCTGGGATGCACGGAATCCAATTGGAAAAGGATCCGCTCTGCAGTGTTTTGAATTAAGGTACAAATGTAACGGTGAAGTCTAAAAATGAGTAAAAATACGCGCAGGGAATGATTGGTGGGACATAAAAGCCGCCGTAGGGAGAATGGATCCAGCGGCACGAGGGAAGAGCAGCTCTGGATCCCACGCAAACACAGGTAACGCGTTTCATGACCTCCAGGAGCCCCACAGCATTTATTAAACACAAGCAGCAAGGCCAGCAGGCACTCCCGGTGCCCGAGCACTGACCGCGTGGGCTCTGGGGGCAAGAAAACACAGTCCTGAGCTGGTATCTTCGAGCTAGACGGCTCCTGTCCTCAGCTGCCAGTCCAGCTGGAGCCCTCTCTCCCACCGCTCCTCCCCACCGAGGAGGCTCAGAGCATGGTGACCAGTTTAAAGCTTCCCACTTCTGCCGTGGGGATGACGCTGATGAAGGTTTTGTAGAGAACGGCTCCTTTGGGCAGGCGGCTGATCACCTCGCGGCTCTCGCTGCTGCGCGGCGGCGGGATATAAACCTCCTTGGTGTACCTGACGATCCCGTCCTCCAGCGCGTAGAGGGTCTTGTTGCGGCCCATCCCCACCTGGGAGAGGAGGGCGAGGGTTAGAAAAGGGGTTTGGCAGGTCCACGCTAAAGCAGATCCCATGGTGGGTCTGCGTGGTCTGATCTCCTGGCTTCAACAGCATCTGTTGCTTTGTATTTTAAAGTAAAAGAACCTCACGCCGTTTGCTTCCAGCAACGGGTGCGTGGTGGTGCTGATCGCAGGGGAGGGGACCCCATTTCCACCCCAAAACACAAGAACCCAGTGAGGTTACAGAGGTGGGTGGGGAGATCCGTAACTTTCAGTCCTTTCCTGAGTCCTGTGGGGCCCAGGTGGGACTCTGAGCAGGCTCAGAGACTGCAAAATACAAGGTAGTGACACCAAATCTCAGGATAAGACAGGACACGGGAATGATTTTCAGCTGGAAGAGGGGAGATTGAGATGAGATATGAGGAAGAAATGTTTTCTTGTGAGGGTGGGGAGGCCCTGGCACAGGCTGCCCGGAGCAGTGGTGGCTGCCCCATCCCGGGAGGGGTTCAAGGCCAGGTTGGATGGGGCTTGGAGCCCCTGATCCATGGGAGGTGTCCCTGCCCGTGGAACTGAATGGGCTGTGAGGTCCCTTCCAACCCAACCCATCCTGTGATTCTACATAAGTAAGAAAATTTGAACTAGGTGGAAGGAGAGAAGGCACCAAGTACAGGACTCTCTTCTTCAAGAGCCACAGAAGAGGCGGTGAAGCAACTCACGTGAGCTCCGGGATGCCAGCGGATCAGCCGCTGCGTAGCCAAGATGTTGCCTGCGTGCACGAAGGCTCCTGCAACAGAGCGAGAGTCAGAGGCTGCGGAGAAACAGGGCTCCCCAAGCCCTGGCAGAACACGAGTCCTTCCAGGACTTACAGAGCCTGGGAAAAGTAACTTTGAAAGCTAAAAGCATCTAAACAAGAATGCTGTTAGCAGGAAATAAAGGGCAATTGATGCACAAAGCGCAGCTCTGGGCTCTGAAAAGGCTCCTGCCAGCGTACCCGGCATTTTCCGGCCGCTGACGACATTTGGTTTATTACCTTTTAAATCAACAGGTTTTTCCATTGGCAAAGCTAATAATTATTGAGCACTCAGCTGCGAGAAGCTGTACTTTGGCTTCTGCTGAGCCTCATAATTCTCCCCTTTGTCAACAGCCAAAACGCTCGGCTTTTCAACACAGCGTGGGGGGGAAAGTGCACGGACGGGGAGCCCCACAGCGAACCTCCCTCCAGGCGCTCCTGAGGCAAAGTTGGAATCAAAGGACGCCCCTCGGCGGCTCTTCTGGCCGGCTGCTCGCTGACTCACCCTGCCCTGTAGCTTTCCCTCAGCCTCCCCTTTCCTTTCTCTTCAAAGAGCCCCGAGATGCGCAACCCCGAAGACCCAGAGCAGGGCAGGAGCCGTGTTTCACTGTGTTTCTCACAAATATAAGTGGATTCTCAGACCTACCTTCTACCTTTTTGTACCCGTAACGCTTGCCAGGGCTGCGGCCACCTAAATTCTTGGAGCTGCCCCCAGTCTTCTTAGAGGCGCATCTGACAGCGAGCAGGGTGGTTTGTGGAGCCGTCAGAACTGGGTAGGGAGAAAGAACAGTAACAGTGGGTGAAAAAAAACTTACCACGTGGCCTCTCTGCTTTCAGAGCTTAAGGCTGAGAGTTCAAATGAGCTTAAAAACGGCAAAGCTCTGAGGAAAAAGTACTTCCAGGCTCCATTTCTGGACCTTTGCAAGGTTAGGCTGGATGGGGCTTTGAGCAACCTGAGCTGGTTTAAAAAGCTGCTGCTTCTGCAGGGCTGGATAACTGGAAAAGGTCCCTTCAAAAAAATACTCGATGAGTCGAAGGTAAAGCCCTCAAAAACTCTGCCCCGTGTTAGGTTTGAACATGCTCTCAGACTGGATCAGGGGCTCCCAGCCCCATCCAACCTGGCCTTGAACTCCTGCAGGGATGGGGCAGCCACCCCTGTTCTGGGAAACCTGGGCTAGGGCCTCCCCACCCTCACAAGAAAACGTTTCTTCCTCGTATCTCATCTCAGTCGCACGCCTCGACCCTGCGCTACCGGCAAGGACCCTCCCTTAGGGCTCCATTCCCCGCCCCGCCGCGGGGTGGAAGCTGGAGGTCACTCACACAGCCTCTGAGCCGCCGCCATTGTCGCCCCCTGAGCGTCTCTTCCGGGTGGGGAGGAAGACATCACTTCCGGCAGAGGCGGTGCGCATGCGCGCGGGGCTGACGTCGATTGGTCCGAACGCCGCAAGACGCGCGCCCCCCACGGACCAATCACAGGAAGAGGAAAGAAAACTACAATTCCCAGTATGCCACACAATTTCCTCCTAGGCAGATGGGGGTGTGATTGGGGGTGGGACACTCCTCCTTTTTCAGGCCGGGGAGCCATCTTGTTTTTGTCTCAGCGGGAGTTTTTTTTTCTCTGGTGCGTGTGCGGATCTGACTCTCTCT
>WAAB01016703.1:1375-12212 GCA_013389865.1 Piaya cayana | reverse complement strand
GTTGGACTTGATGATCTGGTGGGTCTCTTCAACCTCATTATTCTATGATTCCTGAAGTCTGAGTAATTTAAATCAAAACTTAGTAGATCAAACAGCATCTCCTTAGAAGAGGATTTTAAAGAGGAACTTGAAGGAGAGGGTGTGGTGGACCTGTGGATCTTAGCAGAGCTTCTGAAAAGCAGCATGGGAGAAAGCACAGAGGTAACATTGAAAAAGGAATTTGAAAAATGTGTTTTCCTTTGAAATAAACTGTTCCCCAAATCCCATCATTTGATATTTTTAGTCACAATGGAACTCCTGAACGTCGCAAGCAATTTATATGATGTTCTGTAAAAAACCCAACCAAACAAAGCGCATGCATCTGGACTGACAAGCTGCATGCCAAGATCCAGCCAGATGCAATTTGAAATGTCCAGGACATTAAACATGCCCTGAAATGGAGTTTTGATGCAAGTGCCAGCTCGGTCTCAGCTCTAGCGAATGCCAGTGGAGCACCACGAGGTATTTATTGTGCCCAAGTCTCAACTGCAAGTAGATTACGCTAATCTAGAAGTGAATATACTGGAAGTCTCCAGAAGCTAACGCCGAGAGGTGATTTTTTCCATCATATTCTGCCTTTGTATGTTGTTCAGAGCAATGTATTTCTGATAACTACATAAATTCTACCAAACTTACAGAAAGAAAGGGAAAAAAAAAAAAAAGTTGTGGGCTGTGTACTTGGTATGCATTGTTTTGTTTCTTTCATTAATTCTTGTTGGCATTCGGGATGCTCAGATGAACAATAGCAGTAGCCTGTAGAGATCAATACCAGATTGCTGATAGTGCCTATCTATTCAGAGAGTAGATTATGTGATAAATGGCTCGGGCCATACGTTTTGACATTTGTTAGCTGTATAGCCCAGACCAACTGGTAGGGCTGTAGTTCCATCATAAAAAGCAGGAGCAGCAAATAGAACGTTTCCTTTTTGGTATGAAACCTGTGTATTGTACTTTTAAAGCTGCAAGTAGATTTCAAGAGGGGAAAAAATAAATCAAATTTACAAAAGTTCTTATATTTGTCTAAAGTTTTGTGGTTCTAGTCTATGAATAGAATGTGGATTAATTGTCTCTTATGGCTTTGTAGCTGATAGTATTCAGAGCTCATAAAAATTGTAATCTCAGCCATTTTTTATATGGGTGTCTCTATACAGTGCATCAGGCAGGATTGTTTAGNGACATGGGTTAGTGATTGATGGGAATGGTTGGACTCGATGGTCCAGTGGGTCTCTTCCACCCTGGTGATTCTATGATTCTAAAATAACTCATTTTTCATCATCCCACAAGAAGTTATCTTCAAAAAAACTGAGAAGTTTAATAGAAGATGTGTGATGATGAGAATATCCAGAGCAGGCTCAGAGTTAATGAAACTTTGCGCAAGCATTTGGGTCTTTACCTGCTCACTTTTGATTTCTAGCACTTAGGTTGAAATCCACAATTCTTACTGGAAGGGGCAAATGCTTACTCTTTCTTTTCTCTCAAATGTCTTATAACATGTGCTCAAGTGCAAAGTCAGGCAGAATCATCTTAACCAGCCACTTTTTTTTTTTGTTTTCCTGGGATGCGGATGAACCAGGTGTATTAATGTTTTAATGATCAGGTGCTATACTTAGCTCTGCGCTTTAGGAATCTTTAGCGACGTAGGGAAGGATAATTTGAGAGGCTTAATTCAACAGTGGGCAACAAATAAAGCTTATAATGAAATTAACATAAATCATTAGCGTTAATCATTCAGCGCTATTGATAGCCGCATAAAGAAATGTATTGCAGCCCTGGAAGTAAATAAGAGCAGAGCAACGTTTCTTGCCAGCTGTCCTGACGAGCTAGGAGCCCATATGGTAGCGGTGCTGGCTTTCCTTTCGAATTTTCCTCCTCTGCTTGAGCTGTCAGAAACCCCTTTCTCTCATTTTATTTTTCCACAGACTGCAGACATAGCCTATGCCATTTTTTTCTTGAAAATGCCAGCTTTTTAGAACAGGTTGGACTCCATCAGCATCTATGACTGGCATTAGCCATGTGACCAGCATGAGCAAACGAGCTCAGTGACAATTAACGTGCCGTCTACTTTCATCGTTTTCAATTTGGTAGCCTTCACTTCTACTTAAACTTTCATCTTCCAAACCTAGTAAGAGTTTTCCACGCCGGGAAACAATAATAATTGAGGTTAAAGTAATAAAATGCTGCTGATACTGCTTGTGCTGGGTACTTCTGAGAAGCTGAAGTTGTAGTCATCTTTATTTACCTGGAAACATGAGGTAAATGTTTCCATTCCATACATTTCCCTGTATGTCCGATGCTTGTTGTAATCATAGACTCTACATACTTTTGTCATAGATCTGGCTTGCTTTGAAGTCTGAGACCAATCTTCATGATCAGCAGCGCTTGGACTCGGTGCTGTGAGAACACGAGCAAAATAGCTGCACTGGGCAGGGATCACGGAGTTGCAATTTTTGGATGGCACTGATGAAATTGTCTCCTTTTTCATTGTTTTACATTTTTCCCTGCTCCGTTTGATTTCATAGAATCATAGGACAACCAGGTTGGAAGAGACCCACCGGATCATTGAGTCCAACCATCCCTATCAAACACTAAACCATGCCCTTCATCACATTTCTTTTTATTGTATGAGCCATCAAAATAATTCTGCCTCCCATGACTCCATTTTCCAAGTTAAAAAGAACTATAAAATAGCTTCAAATTAAGAACACCATGCAATTTTTACATTTCTTTGTAAGTTAGTTTTTCAGTTCATTCTTTCTAGCTACATTTAAAATATCTAAACTCATGGAAAGCAAGGATTTTCCATTGTTAATTGGGGATCACACAATATGAGAAACGTGGTTTGGCACTGTCATAACATTTCACAATGTTACGATGCTGCCACCTCTCCTTAAAATGTCTTTCTTTTTAAGTAGCTTGGCTGAAAAGATCCAGGATGCTTAAATGCAGGTCACTAAGTTTAAGTTACTGGCCTTTCTGTTGAATAATTAAATATCTTCTTTACAAAGAACAAGATTCCGCCTTCTATTGCCATAAGATATTCTTCATTTTCGGGTTCGTTACATGCAGAAGAGCATAAAGGAAACATGTGCTCAAAGGAAACATGTATGGATATAGGGAAGAATCCCATGATTTGTCACTCTTTGGTGATTGTGTGTTCACCTCTTAAATTTGCACGGGGCCTTAATCTCCAGAGTAGAAACATATCCCGCTCCCTTATGCTCAAAGTCAGTGTTGCAGGGGAGCATAATAGCCAGGACTGGTATCCTACACCAAAGCGAACAGATCCCTTAATTTCATGGTTTAAAAAATACTTGAGTTGACCTCAGTATAATTCCTGTATTTTAGTCATTTAGGTGTCATGGCTCAGTAATCATTCATTAACTATAGTGCTTCTCAAATGAAAAACCGAGATGAAAATTTTTCTTAATGATGACAAGTGATGTAATTTAGTTTTATTCGTATATTACAGCGGTGCCCGCTAGCGCCGCTGGAGTTAAGGATCTGTCAGTGGTTCCATTATAAACCTCTATTTTCAGAGGGTTTATAACTCAAAAATTGATTTCAGACTTAAAACCGCCACCCAAGGTCTAAGTCCTGCAGGTTGTTTTCATATACAAATTAAAATTTTGGGGAGGAGAGGAAGGAAGTTTAAATAGTTTCTGAACTGTGAGAAGCGGACGGAGGGTTTTCTGGTTTAGAGTTGTGCTTCTGTCATGCTAAAATCACTTCATCCATCTCAACACCAAAGGTAAAAAAAAAAAAAGCTACTTTCAAGTACTTTATGACCAAAGAAAGGCTGCAGATCTTATTAACCATGGTGTAAGAATTGAATTGAGCTGTGGCTTGTAAAAGCAGCTCCATGGTTGGGAAAAATCCCATGGCATTTGCTGAAAGGTTGAAATCTCTTTGAGTGTAGTCACTTACACTGGGGTAGGGATGAGGGAAGGGCTTTTCTTTCTCTGTGCAAGGCAAGAGTGTCAAAACAAATGTGTTGTTTTGCCTTATGATATGAAGAACCTGCAACAAAATTGGTACCAATATTAGAAGGGCAGTTTGGAAAGGTGTGTGAGGTGATGAACTTACGTGGCATGTTTGCCTGTTCATATTTTAAGCATGTTTCAAGCTCCACCAGGGGAGACTTAGGCTGGACATCAGGAAAAAAAAAATCACAGAAGGGTGATTGAGCACTGGCAGAGGCTGCCCAGGGAGGGGGTTGAGTCCCCTTCCCTGGAGGGGTTTAAGGGACAGGTGGATAAAATGCTGAGGGACATGGGTTAGAGATTGGTGGGAATGGTTGGACTCGATGATCTGGTGGGTCTCTTCCAACCTGGTTATTCTATGATTCTATGTTTGAATATGTAGAAGTAGAAGTTCTGCTGGCTGTGCAGATGAAGAGCGGGTACAGGTTGTGATTTTGCGTATTTGGATTAATTCAATTCTGTTTCATGCTCTTCAACCTAGGAATGGTGTTAACTTACCCCTGGTCTGACCTCAATTCACACCTGATCTGTTTTTACCTGTTAAGATATGTATCTGATAAAGCATATTTATAGGTGTCTGATAAGGAGCATATTCAGTTTTCTCCAAGTATTATTAGAGGCTTCCTAGTTCTTCATCTAGTTGTCAGTGATGGTTTTGTGTGATGTCCATGCGACTTGAAAGAAGCACGTCCGAGAAAGCATTACCTTTTTTTTTTTTTTAAATGAGCAAAAATGCTGTTTAAAAGATCCACCAGCCATTAATTTGCTTTAGTGAGTTATTGGCATGGTAGCTTCTTATATTGAGCTCTTAATTTCCTCCTTCCTACAAATTGGGCACAAAATAAGCATTAACAAAATAAAAGCATTTTTGGTGCAGCATCAAGTCGCTGCTTTCTTTAAACAGTTGTGAAACGTAGAGAATAAGGAATAACACTAGAGAGGGGAGGAAGGTGTTACCTGACACTAAAGCTGCATCGACTAAGTACGCTTAGAAAACAGTCAGAAGGTCCTTAGTGTTGCAGAGAGAGTCTGATTTCGTTTTGCAAGTCTAAAACCAGCACAGAGAATAGGTGAATCTAACACTATCCTACCTGTCTGGTATCTTAACAGCCCCATAAAGTGCTATTGCAGCCACCAGGAGCACATGAATGCGTTAAAAATATTTAGAGATGAGTTGTGATATTGCAAGTCATGGAAATTGAATATTTAGACTTACTTTAAATGACAAATACTCTGTCTCTCTATATGTGTGCTAGTGGAGATAAAGAATTGTATCAGCTCGGTGAATACCTGCGTGCTCCGGGGCCTTCCTAATTATCTAAGTGTATCAGCAATTTAAGGTTCAGTTAAGAAAGATGTCCAAATATTCAGATACCTGCTACCTGCCTCTACACACGGGTAACACCAAAAAACATGTGCTTTTCAGTGACAAAATCACTGGAGAAGAAAAGCCTTTTTTTTTTATTATTTTTGTTAAGGTTTAAAACCTCCAGGGCAGTTAGAAACCCATGTTTTCCATTGAACTGTGTCTTTTTGAAATTCACCAGCTTGACATGTCATTGGCATGACGTGTCTCAGTCCGTTACACAGAAATGCCACGTTGCGCTGGGTGACGTGACAGGCTGACAAAAAGGGACATGACGCACCAGCCCAATGGGATGTCAAGCCAGAGAAATTTAAGCCGTGTGCTGTTTGCTTAAAAAAAAATATATATAAAATAACAGAAAGCAGGAGGTTGCGCGCTCCATGCTGACATCCAGTACTGCTGGATTTTACAGTTTCCCAAAGATTTTTCTTGGTTCAGCCGTGCATCCCTCTCGTGTTTGATGATAACCCACACAAATATAAAGTTCTTGTTTTGTGTGTGTGTTGTGTCCTGCGGGACCACCCCAGCCTTGAGTTCCTCCATGACACCTTTGTAGAAAATCCTATAGACGTGTGGCACGGGTGACACGGAGATGGAGTTACAGGAGTGCCTCGCGCTACGTCTGGGATTGCTACATGCAGAAACAACAGTTGTTCCAGGGTCTCTGGGAGAACGTGACAAGCTGTAAGTCACAGCTGAACATCTGTGAAGGCTTTAGGAGTTGTTTTTTGTCATGTTAGGCTTCTAGAAGATTGTACAAAGTCCATCCAGGGCAGGATGAATGGAAAGGCAGGAGAGCGTAGAATTAGAAGATCATTAATAGACGAGTTTTTCCTCCTCGAAAAGGCTTTCACCGGATATTTGTTTCCTTTAAGTAGCAGCAAAAGTATTTCAATAATCTCTAAAGAGTTTTAAGAACAATATACTTAATTACTATGAGTAATTTCCGAGCTAATTAATGCGATAAATCTCTGTAGTGAAGTATTCTTAGCTGCTGATCAACATAAAAAGAAATAATTAAAGTTGGTGCAGATGTATCTTCGGGTTAATTTTACATTTGGTGGGAAGTGGTGAAAATGAGTCTGCAGACATATGGACACGGTTTAGTGGGGGATCTGAACATTCAGAGTTGTCACGTACGTATTCTTCTAATGCCGTCGTTTACATGCAGACTTCAGCATGGATTTCTTGTTAATAGGTTGCGACAACGGAGTGAGTGAAAATAGACAAATGGAATTTAGCGGTATTAAAAAGCTGTTGTGATTGTTTATCTATTAGGAATGATAATTCGATCATGGGGAAAAAGTGCAAGGAGAAAGAGCAAGTGTTGACCAGACCATGGTCAACAGTTCAGACACTTTTTTTCCGCAGTTGCTTCAGCTTCATTGTGACCCTTAAGACAAACCCATGCGATCTGCTGTTAGAGGGACCTATAGCAGCTTGAGGGAATGGTCTCGAGCTCCACCAGGGGAGGGTCAGGCTGGACATAAGGAAAAAATTCTTCACAGAAAGGGTCATTGGGCACTGGAGCTGCCCAGGGAGCGGGTTGAGTCACCTTCCCTGGAGGTGTTTGAGGTGCTGAGGGACATGGGTTATTGATTGGTGGGAATGGTTGGACTTGATGATCCGGTGGGTCTCTTCCAACCTGGTGATTCTGTGATTCTCTGACCTCTGGAGCAGAACTTTGAAACTGAGATGAATGGATTGGGTTAAAACTGACTTGTAGGTAGGTGTGGTTGAACCCCCATATTACACATACACTCTGTTTGGAAATACGAGAACTATACAGGCTGTGTATTTTCCAGATGCAAGTAGTTACTCTGATGTCGTAGTGTTCCTGAAGCTGGACTTGTAATCATCCAGCTCTGCTGTTCCTGACTCCTTGCTGTAGCTCAGCCTCCGAGCGTGCATAATGGAGCTATTAGTATTTTATGAATTGAACTCTTTTCCTCCTGGGGAAGGGAGGGCTTCCTGAGTGAGTTAAGCAAAGCAGAATTCATCTGAATCATATGGCTGAGTTACAGTACATCTCCTTATGCCCTTGAACTTTATGATCTGCTGCGAAAGACACGAACATTTGTAAAGGTGTGGGGAGGGTATGATCTGGCATCGGTGCCCAATGGGCTAAACATTAATTAAAGCTGAAGAAACTTAAGTTTGTTATGGAAACAAAGAGAAACAGAGCAGTGTGCGCTATGAGCCGAGACCCTGAGATATTCAGGAATTCTACTTTGAGAACCTTATCAGCTCCCAGAACATGTTTGTTACGTGTTTTCCAGTGATTTTTCTTTCGATATTTTGAATTCTGTTTGGAAGAAATCCAGATTCTTTTCCCTTTTATTTAATAGTCGTGTATTCCTGAAGCACAAGAAAAATATAAATCTGTGAAATCTAGTGATGCTGCTTTGGAATTCCAGCTCTAACGAGTAACCCTTCTTTCATGGCTAATGGGCTGGGTCAGCGTTACAGCTAAATCTGTTCTAAACAGGCATGTTAACTTCACAGTTTGTTGCTGTTTTCTTTTTCTTCTTTTTCTTTTTTGTGTTATTTATTTTTCTCTGCTTTTTTTTTTTTAAAGGTGTGGGTGGTGTGGTGGGGTTTTTGTGTGGTTTGTTTTTTGGTTGTTGTTGTTTTGGTTTTAGTGTGTTTTTTTTTTTTTAACCCGTGGTGTCTGCCAAATAAAATCCACCACAGCTGCTTTGGCAGAGGCAAGGATTCTATTTAAGACTCTGATTTTAACCGTGTCCTTTTTGTTTCCATATTTTGAGGCACAAGCTATGTTTGTTTTTTAGACTGTGACTTTTGGAAATCTAATTTTAAAGAAGTGTTCTTGGTTCTAAAGGACTGATTGGTCCCTGCTCTTCTCTAGAGCTTCCTCAGGTTTTATTTAGGCAACTTTATTCGTGTCTTTGCTCCTGTAATTTGCAGATTGAAATGGTACTAAACAGGCTTTGTGCTGGATGCAAAGCCTAGAATTTGTATCTCGGTCCAGACAAGAGAATGGGCATGTGAGCTCAGCACTTACAAATCCTGCTTGAGTATTTACAAGCGTATGAACTTTAAAAGCGCGCGTCTGTTTTCTCAGACCTGCAGGAGATGATACACTGCGAAGACGGCACCGGGTTGTGTTTGCTCAGAGAGCGGCCCTGACAGACAGATGGGCTTGGAGGAGAGAAGTGGCAAATGTCATAAATTTCTCTTAAAGAAAAGTGCGATCGTCTCTGTTACTTGCTTACATATGTTTTCAAGCACGACTGTCTTAAGTGTCGCTAAGTTACATCGCACTGAAAATTCAGTTGTGTCTGGGGATTTCAGGGAGGAGTTAAATTCTGTAAGAATCCTGTTACTCTCCAAATTCTCTCACTGATTCACGTTCTGTGGATGCGGTCAAAGGGATCCTTATTATCAAACAGGTAATTGCTCTGCGAAAGGATACAGCTTATCATAGAGTCATAGAATCACCAGGTTGGAAGAGACCCACTGGATCATCGAGTCCTTGTCCTATTAGCACAGTAGGTAGCAGAGAAAGATGTTTATAGCCCTTGCAAGGGAAATACATTAAATGTAAATAGTTTCTCATTTTCATCATGGTATTGACTTTGCTTTTTTTCATAGTAAAAGGCAAGATTGCCTGTGAGGTAGCAGTAGTGGCCCTGATCTTGAGGTACGTTAATTGTAGCCTGTGCTGAGGTGCTATCTGCATGGGTAACTCTGAGCTTTTCTGTAAAACTACCTTTTTTTTTTTCTTCTTGTTGTGTAAGTGTGGAAGGCAAAAAGCTCAAGCGATGACATTACTGTCACCTGCTTAAAACAGTATGAAGTTCTTCAAGAATCGGCATAATCTCCAGGGCTCACTGTTTTCCATGAAAGCGTTTATTTCAGTCAAAATACTTCACGTTCTCCTCTACGCAGACATTTCAAGAGAAGGTAAAAACATGCCAGTTGAAAGGAAAGTCTTACCTTTCTGTGTAAATATACCTACTTTTAAGTAGATCGTTCCATTGTGGAATCAAATCTTAGACTTTATTAGGTTTATGATTTGCATCAAAGCTAAATAAACAGAGATGCATCTAATAAAAGATGTAATTGAAACTGGTTTAGATTGGTGAACAAACCTTTTCTTTTTTCTCACCTACTTTATTTTTAAGTAATTGTTCTATCTAGTCTCTTTGTCAATAACCAACCCTTTAATTCTGTTTAAATTAAAGGCAAAATCAAGTCTTTCTTTTTAACTTTCTTTTTATTTGATATGTATGATTTGCCCTCTTGGAGCAAGGGGAAGCAATCTTGCCCGTTGGCTTGTAGAAGCATGATGAATCTTTTGAATATGCGAACGTAAGACCTGTTGTTGGAGATGTCATGTTTTTCCCTCTGTTGTTAGCCAGGAGACAACACGGAATACCCTGATTTACCTGTGTAATCCCAGTGTGCCTCAGGTGCCAGGGCTCGCTGTTGAGATCGGCGCGTCTCCTGTCAGAAATGGTTGGAGAGAGACAGGGACGGCGCGACCACTGGGCGCAGAGAGCTGCAGAGGTCAGGTTTCAAGGACAGCCGGCGTGGCAGTGATGTGGCAGTGACAACTTGTCAAGCGAGCAAATATAAAAGTGGGGTTGGGAGGGAGGGAGAGAGGAACAAGTCTTGTCATTTCTGATGAAATATTCAGCGTAGCAGGTAGCCATGGACCCAGTGCTTTGCTCTTGTGAGTTCCGAGATTGTTTTTTAGGACTATCGGTGAGCCAGTTGCTCACAGCGGAGACCTGTTCATCGTCTCAAAATACTTTGTTTATGAACCTGATGATGCTCCATGAGAGGTGCCCATCTTAAATTGCCTGCTTTGAATTTTTGAGTACGTCAGGCTTGGGCAAGACACCTTTGAGAGCCCCGAACTGCCGTGGAGTCATTTGTATAGATCCTTGAGTTGCCATGGAGCGATGCGGCTTGGAGAAATTTTGGAAGGGAAACTATAATAATGATGCCAGTTCTGAACGATCATAAATAATCATAATTAACAACTCGGCTGTGCGATTTTGTTGGTTTGTTTTCAGTCACTTTGCGGTTTATTTTGAATTTTTTCATATTGTATTGAGTTGAAACACTTCTGTTTGTGGATCTGTGCATTCCATAGAATGTGAAAGAATAGCATACTTTATTTGTCCCTGAAGCAGACCACGGTAATATGGTGACTTTTATCTCCTGGCATGTTTGCTGAGCTCTCCGTACCAGATTTCTTAATGGTGAGAGCGTTACATGCGCATTATTCCTTGGATCAGTAATACTTCCACCAGCCTGTGTCTGCGTGCACGCTAATTCTGCGGGTATCTGCAGAATAAATGTTAATTTAAGCTTGATTAGTGTAATCTTGTTAAGAAGAAAATACTACAAGAAGTGTGGGGCGAGTCCAGAGAAGAGTGACTGGGCTGATGAAGGGGCTGGAGAACAGGCCTTATGAGGA
>WAAB01016702.1:110753-180898 GCA_013389865.1 Piaya cayana | reverse complement strand
CAAGTTCTCCCTTACAAAGAAGGTTACCCTGCCTCTCCTCTACCCTTCCTGTCCTGCCTGAAGAGTTTGTACCCCACCATAGCTGCACTCCAGTTATATGAGTCATCCCACCATGTTTCCCTGATGGCAACAACATCATAGCCTCCTTGCCCTATGACAGCATGAGAGTTTCTTGAGACTTGTTTAGTAACTCTTGAGTACCTTTGGAAAACATCAAGCAAGAATGCATGCAGAACCAGAAAATGCCCTGACTTGCACTTTACCTGAGTATTAATTACTGTAAGAGACTAATGAAAGCCAGAGGCACCTGTACTTTTAATGGTATTTGTGTGTTACCGTCATTTAAGAGAAAAAGCAAGCATGGTCAACAGCTGCATAGAATATTTAATTGCTTAACTGTGATATGGAAGTACAGAATACTCAACTTCTTAACTGCCATGTGGAAGAAGAGACTCCCAGGTTTGTGCTTCAAGGAAATAAAACATTGCACTGAGGTTTGCTGGTTTTGTTTGGTTTTAACCATGTATTCCTATATTTCGTAATTTAAATTTGGTCTTCATCTTTTGATCTAGGAGACCAGGGCTTATATTTGCAAAGGAGTACAATTCTTAAAGGCCTTCAGTGCTGTTTATGACTTTTTGTTTTATATTCTTAACAGATGAGAAGTTTTCTCTGTGCAAGTTTTATCAATATAGGTTAAATTTATCAGTATTTTCAGGTTAATTTAGATAATAATTTGAAATGTAAACATTCCTTTTATGTGTGATATTAAAAGGGGCATGGAACATAATGGAGGATACTTGGTGCTTCTCTTGGGATTGTGTCTCTTGAGGATGGAGGAAAGCAGATGATGTTCAAGGGAATTCTTCAGGAAGTTAAAGTCCTCTTTAAACAAATTAGTTTTTCTCATGGAGTAACATCTTCCTTGCTTTGTCATCTTCCTTAGCTGTGGATAGTCTGGTATCTCTGTACCCCATAGTGTTAGAAGAATGTGATGTACAAACCTGAATAGCTACTATGAGGTTTTATGTTTGGCTAGACTTTTTATTTTTCTTTTTGTTTGTTTTATGTACTGAAACCTTATGTTATATCTTGAACCAAGAGTGTATGTTTCTGGTCTCTGCCATATGACTAGAAGAGGTATGTGAAGCAATTCCCATTTACTCCTGCAAAAGCTATAAGAATCTAATGATGGGCAGAATTTGATCTGCTATGTATTCATCTCTCTTTCAGTAAACCATGATTTTCCAAACTTGAGTTTGGATCAAGCAGAATTTTTAAAAGAAGGATGTTCAGAGTCAATTCGTAGCTCAGTCTCTGCTTAGTATAATTTAGCATTAATGTGGTATGAAGTGCCTGCATGAATTAGCTTAAGAAAGAGGTTGATTTAATATCGTCTTAAAATAGCCTTTATATACAGTTGCTTATGTTTAAGCTGTTGTGCCTTTGTTGCCAGTTTGACTCATCCGTCTTTAGACAAGACAAGCTGTCAGTCTGCTTGCAGGTAAAGTACACCTACTGTCTAATTGTAGTGTTCAACTCTAGAGTGATGTTTAGTGACAGTTTTTGGTTTTCATCATTTTACAGCTTTAAGAACAGTGGAAAAAACCCACCTTGACTGTGGTCTTCTCTTCTGTTCACCCCAGTGTTAAAGTTTGCATTATAGGATTAACTTACAAAATTTGTGTAGTACTTTTGAAGGAAGCAAACCTTCTCTTTCCAAGCTGGTCCTTTTGTTGGTTTGTATACAGAAATAGTTTTGGTAGTGTCCTGGTTTATCAGACCTGGCTGTCCTCCTAGGAGTGTTACACAGTCTTCTACTTTCTGTGCCTTCAGTGAAAATTTAACAACTTTATACCAAAAAAATTAAGTACTTTGTTATTATGTATGTGTTATGCATGGAAGTGGCTAAGTGAAGTCTATTACATGGAAAGTTAAGCCCTTTGAACATGATATAAGGCTTACATAGATGTATGTATGTGTTGTGTCCACACAGCCACAATTTGTGTTAACATTTTATGAAAAACAGGTATTTTAAGTGGCTGAAGTAGTCATATGTACAAGAGATTTTATCATAGAAGTTTTAAGGAAACAAAGCTTGGTTTGAGACATACTGAGTAATGGGGATAGGATGTTGCCCGTCTTTGGCTGATAGGGATAGCCATAGGCCTGTGGCTGTAGCCTGCTTGCATCTTGTTAAATTTCTATTTCTAAATGGCTGTTTCCATTTTCTGTCATGAAGAAACCTGTAGACCTGGACAGCTTCACCCAGTAGGTCTGTGTTGGGGCAGTTTGACTGTTACACAGGTGATTGTTGTTCTTTTTTTTTCAAAATGATGTTTTGCTGTGTTCTGAGTAAAATTTGAAGAATTTGTTTCAACAGAACCAGTCAGAGTTTGGCATATAACTGATATGTGTGCCCCTGTAAATCTGTGCACCCATCAGGGTTTGTGACGTTGAAATGAACCCCTTACATATAGTCCTTTCTCGTTCTTTCAGGAGACAGGAGAATTTAGAACTTCCTGGGGTCTCATCTTAGTAATCAGAATCCAGATGTCTGTTATGTTTTACAAATTCAGATGTGTACTTCTGGGTATCCTTCAGTTTTGTTTTCAGTGTCTGTAGGTGAAGGCTTTAGGTAATTAATAACTCAAATTTAAAATACTTTCTAGTAGCAATACATAGAAAATGCAGAAGAAAGAAAAGAGAAATATTAGGGGTTTTTTTTTGCTTGTTTTTTTTTTTTTACTGTGGGGTTGGAAGAACAGTCTAGCTCATCAAATTCAGTCTAGCAGTTTCCATATCAAGGAGATTTCCCTCTGTTCCTGAAACCCACAGCTCTGTACCCATGAGCTCATTAATTTCTTCAAAAAATGAGCCAGGGACTGAAAAGCCAGGAGCTCATTTGGTCTTGTGCTTTGGCTAGTCCACATAAGTTCTCTATTCCTGGAGCAGGGCAGGAGCTCAGGAGGTGTAAATTAAGAATTGCTCAGGAAAAATATGTGGGTGAGATAAAATAAGTACTTGCACAGTGCCGTTACTTTCCATAGTGTTTTATAGAGCATTAAAAAAAAAAAAATCCTCATGGAACAATTCACAATATTTATTTGTTAAAAGGATAACCTCAGGCTAAGAGATAGTTTTAGGTCAGTGCTGCTGCGCAGGATGCTGGTTTTAATTTAATTATATTCCTTTTTTATATACTATCTTTATGAACAGTTGTGTATTGGTTTACATTTAAGTTATGTTTCCTTTAAACCTGAAATTGATACACCTCTCTGCAGTTTCTAGGTCTGGCTCTCAACCTTAAAAATTCTAGATTATTTACCTTTAGGCTTCAAGCACAGTCAGAGCAGAACAGAATGGTAACTTTTACCTTTCTGTTAACCTCAGTGTTACAAGAATATATTTTCTTCAAATGCATTGGCAATTAATTTTCCCTGTTAAAGGAGAAGAGCTTGTTTTTTTCATTCAATGGTTTGCTGGTTTATTACTGCAGAAACTGCCTGTGTGTTTACCAAGGAAAGGGATAATGTGACTTGAACAAGATGGCTAAATCCTATTTGGCAGGATCAGAGTGGGTGGTGAATGTTTGACATTTGCTGAGAGAAACTGTCTTAAGCATAGAGGCGCTTTTTTTTTTTTTCTATGCTGTGGGCTGGCATAGCAAGGGGAACCTCTCCTTCTTCCGCGGTGCAGTGTGTGTGCGTGTGCGTGTGTGTCGGTGTGGCGGCTCCTGCTGCAAAATACTGAGGATGAATTACTTTATGTGCACAACTGAAGGCGCCGTTGGCTTCACAAAATTGGTGCAGCGTGCGCTGGTGCTAACCTGAGAGAGACAGCCGGCAGCTCTTCGTGACAGCTAGAGGTGGAAGGACCCAAACTTGCGGTCCTCCCCCTACCCCCAAGAGATTGTTAGTCCATTCCTTTATAGTGGTTCATTTTGGCTCTCTGTCATCACCAGAATGCTGCCAGTGAATGTGTGTCATGGTTACAATAGATTGTGCTAACACATAACAGCAATGAAAGCCCAGCGGGAAAGGCTACAAATTCCAGGGCTGACCTTGGAGTAAGTATTGTCTGTCTTTAATATTTTAATGGTTTCTGCATGATGCCAGCTTTCGTGCAACCCGGAGCTGTTTAACGTACGTTTGTGCTGACAGTCTGGGAGCACTGCAGCTCCAGGTTGAAGGAACATGTTTTAAATGCATTGCAGTTGGTTTCAGCAAATGTGCA
This sequence comes from Piaya cayana, assembly GCA_013389865.1. Lineage (NCBI taxonomy): Eukaryota > Metazoa > Chordata > Aves > Cuculiformes > Coccyzidae > Piaya > Piaya cayana. The sequence goes on along the minus strand of WAAB01016702.1, from coordinate 176,662 downwards.
AGCCTGGAGCCAGGATATTGCAGTGCATTTGAAAAGAAGGCATTTCTGCTTATTTAAAGTTAACTGCATCTTGGTGCATGGAGCATCCTGTCAGCTTGTAGGGGAAGAATCTGTCATTAGGCCGTGGTGTCTGTCTTTCTCTCCAGCTCTGTTACTGTTTATTTATCCCAGTGCTGCCTTTTAGAAGGGCCTCTATCTCTGCTGAATAATAGAGAGCACTGTGAGAGATGAAAGCATTATAGAAATGCTCTTTGTGAAAATCCATCGGGAATAAGGCATACTTTACACATGTAACTAAACTAATAAACTGTATTGACATTCTAGAGGATTCCTGATAGTCTCTGCAGTAAATATGTTTACCTAATTTAGCAGTATGTTTACTTGGTACTTGCTTAAAACTGATTAACTAATTTGTGTGTTTTCAGCTATTTAAAGAGTAAGTGCATGAAAATATTTAATTTTAATTTGTTGTGATAGTAAGTATAGCCTTTTATTCATAAATGCCAGCATATGTTTACCCGTGATTTGTTAGTCAAAACCAAATATTTATTTCTGTACATACATACCTACGGTCTATGTTGACATGTCAGGCATGTATGTTTGCATGTTCTAGTCACCGTGAGAACTTGTTAATTTTATCTAGGTGAATAGATAGGGTTACGTCAGATCCTTTAGTATTCCCCAGGACTTCCCCATTCTTACTGGAGGAAAAAAAAAAAGTGAATGCTGCAGATGCCTGTGGTAAAGTTATTTAGCTGTGAAAGGTATTATCTCTGACATGCCATGTTTTAAAGAGGGGGCTATAGGAAAGCGTGCAGCATAGCAAATAATTTATTCTAATAATCACATGAAGGTAACAGAGCACTTTATTCCAAGGAACAAATGTAGGTGTTATATTGGGTTCCCCAGAACTATGCTTGTGAAATGCCAGAGAGAAATCCTGCTTTTCAATCTGGCACCGACTGCTGAGAGCAGTGTGAGCAGACTAAGCTCTATATATTTTTATGAAAAAGAATAACATTGCTATTTTCTCAGAAGCTTTGGAGGAAAGGTCTTATCAGACAGCTTGTTAAAGTGGTTCCATGAATAATTGATAATTATACTCCTATTGACATGTGGCAATTTAAGTATTTTTGCATCAGTCTTCACTGAATTATGTAATCGTATCAGAGTAACATCACTAACTGCAAAGGATGAAACATTATTCATGTTACTGTTTTTTTAAACCTGTGTGTGCATTTTTATAATATAATTGCTTACTGCTTCCTCCTTTTTCATGGTACCCTAATGTAATTAAAGTTGCTTTGCCACATTTTGACAATATTTAGTACTGACAAAAGTGATAATTATATTTTAAATTCAGCACCAATTGTTGTTTTTGCTAAACTGGATATATTAATATATTAGGCTTTCTTTTACCATCAGACCTGCTACTTTATAAACTTAATTTACCTTTACAAAAAAAGAAAGAATCATATCCTGGTTGTTGGCACTTAGTGATTCCCATAGAGTCATTCTCTCATGATTTGTCAGAGTTGAGTCAATGCAGACTAAAGTCGTGTTTCCCAATTTTTTATTTTTGATCACCTATATAAAGCACATATCTTGGGGGGGAAAAAATCTAATTTATTCCTTCAAACACTCTTTGCTTTCTGATTCTCATGCCTCATGAATTTTCTTTCAATGCATTTTAATTATTTGGACTAGAATTACATTGTCTCTCTGAGAAATTAATACAATCATTCTAGTTCATATTAATTTCTTGCGGAAAGCTCTTTCAAAAAATATTAAGGATCCACATTGAAGCATTCCAGATTTAGTAAATGTAAGAATTAAGGCTGCCTGTCAGTCTTGTGCATATGCACTGTGATAATTTATTTTAACAGGTGTTTGCATGTAATTCATAGGTCTTAAAAAAGAAAAGCTGAAAAGCAAGTTCTGTAGAAGAACTGGAGTGACAGTCCAGTGCCATCACTCGGTGCCGTAATAGAAGCACATTTGATATTGAATGCCCTGAGAGTCGGCTCTGTGACCGACTGTGGTGTGTTACAGTAATGGATATGAGGAATAATAAGAGTAATTACTAACAGGTGTAGGACTTTCACCTGCTGTGTATGTACCATTCCCTAGAGGAATTCTTTGCCATTGGGTGTCAGTAGGATTTACTTATAGCAGAGTGCCTTAGGAATCTCATTCTGGGGTCTGAAGTTAATGTGTTGTTCTCATCAGTGACAGGCCTGGTTTTTAATCCTCTCCTTTTCATTACAGTGGCCATTGTAGGTTCCTTACCCCCAGTCATTACTCCATAGCAGATCTGTGCCCTCTCTCTGCCATAGTCCCATGCCTTTTGGCCAGCTGGTGCCAGTTCTTCTCCCTCCACTTGGATTCTCTTTTGATCAGTGTCAGCTTCCCTCCCTGCTTCTGAACCTGCTGGAGGCTGATTGCTGTCTGCATCATCTGCCTTTGTCACTTGCTGTGAGCCCCTGGGAACAGCAGCGTGAGCACTGCTGGTACAGCATAGGAGAGTTTTCCAGCCTGTAGTCAGTGAGGGCCACGCTGACAAACACACAAATTGGGATGAACTGCTTGCTCTGCCACAGCAGACCTGCAGTGGAGAGAAAGAGTAGGTAGAGCTTACAGCTACAGAAAAACTTCTTAAAAGCCTGTACTTATCATACACAAAGATCTTGCCAGCCCATGTTGTGGCATGTCAGTCCAGTAAAACAGAGTGCCCCAGTGAAACAGCAGAAATCTAGGCCTGTTGATCCATACCTTTATCCACAGACCTTCATGGGCTGACTGATGTGAGCCTGGGTTCAGTTTAACCATTTTCAGAGTGATATATTGAGCCAGTGGCTCTTAATAGTGCTTATTATCTTAGACATACTGTTGTGCTAGCACAGCTAGCCTGCAGCTGAAATCCAGCTAGTTTATATGTAGCTGGGCTGTAGGCAGTTCAGGGGTTATACAAGGACAGCTACCAGCCAGAGGAGCTTGCTTTAAGTCTGTAGCCTTCTCAAAAAACAGCAGCAGCAACACCCACACCCACCTTGACTCTGCATGTCCCTGCCAAACTTCATGTCCTTTGTCCTGGCACATAGTAGAAAAAGTCTTTATGAGGATGATCCAGAAAAGTTCCGAGTAAGTTTCTACCTTCTCTTAACCTGCACAGAAGGCAAAGGTCCATGATGTCTTGAACAGGTAACTTCAGCTAACTGCAGCAAAAGTCATGCTGGTAAACCTATTTTTAAAAAATAAAAATTTCATGGGGACAAAAGCTGTGACTGCATGTCTTAAAAGAGCATCTGTGAAGGCTGTCTGGTGGAGTGTTATTATTGAGAGACCTTTTGAATGGAGGTGAATGAGCCCAATGAGTTGTTTATATCCATATTTGATGACCTAGATAAAGGACTTTGTATTTGTGAGGGAACATTTAATAGTGAAATTGATGGAAATTAATGCTACCTAGCTAGAGCCCTTCTACATTTTTAGGCATTCCCCACATTTTAGGCTCTCAAATTGGAAAACTTCAACACAATTTTTATATTGGTGATGAAAACCCATGATCAATTTTAGTTTTCCTTTTGTTTTTCATATCAAGGACTTTAAAAAAAAAAGTCTACTTTTTTTTAAAAGAAAAAGTGTCCCCACTACATGTCTTGTTTAGAAATGCTTATAAGTCTGGAATGAGTTACCAGTTTTTCCCACTCTGTGGATTTTGTATGCAAATATTTTTCATGGAGAGAGTTTAATATAGTAAAGTATATGTACCGTCATTGGGCTTCATACTTGTTTTTATTTGTATCGGTTTCATATTAAGTCAAAAACTGGATGGCTTCAGCCAGTCACTTTGTTCAGGAGGATAGTACTGTTTTGGCTCTAACCAAAACGCCTTTCCTAACTCCTACGCTAAAACATGCAACTCTTGCTAAACCTTCTGTTCACTAGAGATGACATTATTTTAACTTGCAGTCTCACCCCAAGGAGCCTGAGCCCAACCCCAACAAGCCCCTGCAGTCCATGCAGTCCTCTGTTCGCTTTTCATTTTTGGAGGTAAGCAAGTGAACTTCCATTGTTGATTTTTTTCCTTCTGCATCCAAAACCTGACAACAACAACAAAAAAAATTCCAAAGGGAAACTTGAAGAAAACTGAGTGTGTCTCTGCAATCTGAAATACGTTTTACTTGACCAGCTATTGTTCTGAAGTTAAATATTCTATAGTAAAAAACACGGGATTATCCGTATTTTGAGACCCAGTACAGAGATTCAAGGTATCGATGCAGAATTCTGTGTTGCTTTGACTGTTTGCTTAGGAATGTTTCTGCTGTTGAAATGTTATAGTTTGTTTCCTGTCATCACATCTGTAACTGTACTCTGTTATGTAAAAAATTTAAGGTGAGTTCAGAAATGAGGGTGATCGATGAAACGCATTGTTATTTTTTGCCTAGCTGAGAGGTAGTATGCTTACTGATGCCAGATACTAGGAAGAGTTGAGTATCAGAGATGCACATCCATTTAGAAGAATGTGAAGTCATATATAGTACATCGGTAGGACTGTTTCTTTTTCAGGGCTAGGAGAATTTTAATTGTTAATTTTTTGTTCCTAGTACAGTAATGTTTTAAATGAGCCTTAAGCATTCCCATACAACATACTTTTCACTCTTCTTTCTCTTACTCCCAAATTTATTGAGTAGAGTGTTTTTTCATGCTTGTCAGAAAGACAGTTATTTTTATGAGATCAGAAAACTATTGATTTATCAAAAAATACTATATAACGTATGCTATTATGGTAAAATCATCATAACAACTAATAATTGAAGGATGTTTCCAATACAGAGAAATGTTTTTTTTTTTTAAATTTTATATTTATTTTTAATGCAAAAAAATTAAACTGCAAGCCAGGGATCTCATAGGTGTGAGCTGCTGAGGTCCTGCTTGGTAGTTTTTCAAATGAGTTACTAATGAGTTATCAATGCCTCATGGGTTAAAAAACCCTGTTAATTTTGATCAAAGGTCTCAGTTGGTAATGTGAGGATGAAAGACTCTTAGAGAGCTTCGACGTCATTGAATGCTATAATAAGGTGCAGTTGTGCCTGTTAGTACCTCTTGAATGTAGCATGAATTTAATCTACTTCAGCAGATGTTTAAAGTTAAAAAGAAACTATTATGCAAGAGGCCTATCACGGCTTCATGTGACACTGAAAAAGGGAGCAGTAACTTTGTGACTGGCTGTGTGTTTCTGAAATATTGTGATGGGATGAGAGTCCCTCATTTGTGCATTTTTCAGTGCAGTTTAAAGAAACATACTTTTTTTTCCCCTCAGTGAAAACACTTTCATGTTTGTTGACGTATTATCAGCAAAATCAACATATTCTGTGGAGTTTATCTAGTTCTAGGGAATACTTGTAAAAACTAACATTCTCTAATCACGTCTTCATTTTATACAGCCAGAACAATTAACTCTGTGGAGGAGAAAGTCCTCTTTTTCAAAATGTTGGGCTTTCTTTGAATCAGTAAGGTGTTTACAGAATTTTAAATTTTTGTAACCTGCTAAACTGTGTGTCCAGATAAGTGAATGTCCTGCCATGCAAACTGTTCAGTGGATACAACCCTCAGTGTTTTTATAGTCTTTGGAAGCAGGACCCTCTAGGCTTTTCTTTCCCCTTGGTGGGAGTGGAGGCTCCCAACAATGCTGAGTCATTTGTGATGGAGGTCACTGAGAGCAAACTCTTCTGATGTGTTTTGAAGAAATGGACTTGAATTGGTACTGCTTAATTTGAAATCTCCCTGGATTTTGATGTAAAATGTCAACATTCCCAGGCATTTTTCTTGGGCTGTTTTGTTGTAAAATGTATCTAAAGCTCTGCCAGAATGGTTGAATTTTCCCTGGAATGGAAATTTGAAGAAGCTTGATTCATTCTGAATCTTTACTGTAGCTGTGGAGGACTGTTGGTGTGTTGAACAGCAAATGTTTTAGTTATTAGTAGCATTCAAGCTTGACCTAGGCTAACAGGGAAGAACATATGTGTTGGTGTTCAGGATATATAAGTAATTAGCATTTCCTCTTCTGTTAGCTCAGAGTACTCCATATGTGGGAGGAGAGGAATTATTTTAGTGTGACTACTTTTACTCATATTCAGAAGTGTTAGCATCACGGGAGCCTTACCAGAGTGAATGGGTAGGATTTTCCGGTGGTATCGTATCTTAAGAGTGCTGGCTCATCTCCCTCGTGGCCTTTGACTTCGTGCAGCTACTCCTTAGGCGATGTTTTTTTGTTGATGTTCTGCTTACAGCAGTTGTCGCATACAGTAGTAGTCTAAGGGAGCCTTTTGTTATTTAGATAATAAAGGTCGTTTTAAAACAAGCAGTACAATCCTGTGAATGGAAGTACCTGGTGGCAGAGCCTGCTGGTGCAATGTGAAGCTGCCTGTATTTTTCTGATACTTCTCAGACAGGATAGGGCATGGAGGTTTTTCAAATTACAGCAAGGCGGACTTTTAACATCAAAATTGTGTCTGCTGCATGGGTCATCTAAAAACTTAAAACTTTGAGGGGGGAAGGTATATACTATTTTAGTGCTAATTAATAATGAAAGTAGCAGATTTTCAAGGGAAGAAAAGCAAAGGTAACTTGAACAGTGGAGTACAGCTACCAATAAATTTAAAGATACTTATGCTTCTAACATAATTTCAGAGTGTGTTTATTTGCTTTGTATAATTTGGTGTCCTTTGTGATAGAATTGGAGAATGGAGTTCTTAAAGTATTGAAAGAAGATAGAAGGAAACACTTAAGTGTGAGAAGTTTTAGTAGCTTCAAATAAAAAAGATAAAGCAAGAAAAAATAAAATAAAAAATGTAGAATAACATGCATTTGAGCTTACTTGGTGGAGGTGGTGGTTGTCAACAGAAGGAATTTTTTGCTCAACCTTTTGCTTTACTGATGCCACTGATACTGGACGGGGAAGAAAGTGTCTGTAAAACTTGAACATGTAATAATGACAGCAGTTTCTGCTGCTGTATACATGGAATAGGGATCCCGTGAGAATTTGCATTTACTGCATTTGACTGCTGTAGTTAATAACCAATATATCCTGGTTGGTGTTTTGGCTTTGCTTGAGTTGTGTGCAATACGTTGCTTTAGTTAGTTCCTTCCTGCCATTGGACATTTATAGAAATGTAAAGAAATTTAGTGCTTGTAGGCAGGATTGGAAAAAAGTCTTTGATAGAGAGAGCTAATTTGAACTTCTGATCATCTGCATTCTTAGGCAGGGCTTTGGTGATATAAAGATCCTAGTTTCTCAAAAGAACTCAGGATTGTGGTGAAGTTTCCAGAAAGCCTTGACTGAAGAGTATGAGGATTGCAGGAGTTCCTGGTGTTGTGCAGACACGCACAAGTGTTGCTAACCTCCTCACCCTGGTGAGTGGATCAGAAGGATTCACTCTGAAGCCTCAGAAAAGAAGGAGATGAGTAAAAAAGTCCGAGTTTATACTTGTATTTTTTAATTAAGTTTTTATTATGGACTATCCCATTTTTTAATGAAAATTCAGTTCAGTATCAAAAACTTAATCCTCATTTACCTTCCTGCTGACTATTAACTACACCTTTGATGGTATTGTCTGTTCTCTTGGAGGCTCGTGAAGGTTCCATGTTAAACAGTACGCTTTACATGTGGTCATGTTGTCAGTTTATTACATGTGTTACCAAAAGCAGCAATTAGAACTATAACTAGCACTGAATTGAAAGAAAATAAATATTTTAGTGCCACAGATAGCTTGGAGCTTTTTAGCCACTTGCTGGTATTCAGCATTAGGTTTTTCTATCTGGATATAGCCAAAAAATGTTGACATTCACATTTTCATTAAATGTAACCGAATATATAATATGAGTGAGGAACCAGTACAAGCCCAAGGAAGAATTAATACCATATGTTTTTATTTTATAAAAATTCAAAATCAACTGTATAATTTTACCTGAAATCGTTTAAGCCATTTAAATTCATGTACCAAGTTGTTGAATACAGACATAGAAATCTAGTTGGTGTCTAGTTGTTGGTGTTTGCTTCCTCTGCCTGATTCTTTTCTCTTACCTTGCCCTCAACATTCCTGTGTCCCTGAATCTGATAAAGACAGAAAGTTTAAAATAGGTGCTTTCTACAGCTCTCTTAGTCTGTTTCATTAAACCCTCTGTGAAATGGAAGGATCTGGTAGAAGAGTGAGCAGGATAATTTCTAGTAATTCTTTATTGCTGTTCTGAAAGTAGGCATGGTTAAAGAGCTTGTAAGTGTTTTGTATCTTTCTATGATGGTGTGTGCACATGTGAGCATGTGCACCCATTTGAAAAATAGAATTATAGAATCATAGAATCACCAGGTTGGAAAAGACCCATCGGATCATCGAGTCCAACCAAATGTAGTGGACAGTGAGAATTTAGGTTGCTGTTTAGCATTTACATTACAAGAGACAATAGCATTGTTTTTAAACTTACCAATATTCCTGTGTTTCGTTGGGCAGGAAAGTTGTGTGGTTGTTCTTCACTTGTTTTTTTGTGGTGTGAGATGGGACACATAGGGCAGCTGCAGGGCTGAATGGCAATATATAGCTTCTGTGGACTTCCACAGCCTAACCAGTCTTGCTTGTCCTTGCCCCTGTCACTGCAGCTGTGCTCTGATGCTTGTGTGTTAGCTCATGTGATAGTGTGGCTGAACCCCAAGTTGTATCTCTACTGCAAGTGAGAACAGGCCTGCCTTAGGAGAGGATTAGGGAGGGAGAAAGGGGACAGTTTTTGGTGCCATAGGTGGCAGTGGCAAAGTGTGCCTGTGTTGGCACTCCACCAACGTGAGAGCACCTCCTTGGACAGTGCAGTGCTGGAGCTCCAAAAGCCACCTGCTCAGACCTGAGTAACAGCCAAGGCAACAGCTGTTGTACATACTGGTTACTGATTAAATCTGGTTGTAGGCATTTAGTCTAGGTAGACCAGACATTGAATACTGCAGAAGAGGAAGTTATTAGTATTTGCTCAGTGATGAGAATGTGCTTGTGTAAATGTGTGATGTAGTCCTCTCAAGGAAGAGCAAAATTCTTCTAGACAAATTAGCAATTAAATTTGGACTTTTCTGGTCTTGGAGTCTTTTTCTTCCAGGTAATCTACTGTAGAACTGCTGTGTTTTGGATCTTAAGGTTTTAAAAGACACAGGTGTGTATGTCAGAGGATACCTCCTTTCTGTGTGTCTCAGTACTACAGCTGCCTTACCCAGGGATGATGAAGTAGACGTTTTGTACTTTTAAAATTTATTCCACCTTTGCTTTCTGAGATGAGTAGAAAGTGCATTGACCTTGAGGTTATACTGAAAAATGAAGTTGTTGATTTGCTACCCAGAAACAGGAAGGTCATGACAAGGGCTGACACGAATGCAGTAAAGAATTGCTTGGCTCCATTTCTCTACTAAACTATTCATTTTTGTTTAAAATGAGGAAAACCTGCTGTTTCATCTCTCAGAATAACATGATTAGCAGTCATGAATACCTACCATAAAGCATGAGTTCCTCAAGGTGAAATAAATTAGTCTTTGGCTTTCTCCTCCAAAAGTAGTTTACTCCAAAGTTGTGGTTTATGTCCTTGCTGTTCTTTTAACTCTGCATGGGAGCTTTTATTGAACCATACAAAACACATCTTCCCCCTTGGTTTCCCCTGTTCTCCTGTATTAAGAACTGTGGCAGGTCAAAGGGAGAAGTGTTTCCATTGGGAGTTCAGAAAATGGAAAAAGGGAAACAGTCTCATGTGTGTATAATTGTGGCATAGACTTAGCAGAGGACAAGATTTAGTTTCTTTTTAGACTTGTGAATCATCAGTATTTTATTGAGCGCCAGTCAGTTATATCTGTTTGAGACTGTTAGTTTCTTAACAGGGGTGCACAGGTGTAAATGAGGCTGCATTTGAGAACTGCACAGCTGTAATTTGTGAGCATGGGTCCCCTGGTGCACGTTTACTGTTGGTTTGCCACCCAAGATGGGTATGGGTGTGTGAATTGCTGATCCCCTGTGGGCTTTTTTGACTGGCACTAAAGAAAGTGCAGATTTTCTAGGCACACACAGATGTGGAATCGGAGAGGCCAGGCAAAGCCTGTGCTGCAGTGATGTTTTGTGCAGGTTCTGAAGATGATTTGGTTTTAAGTACATTTAAAAAAAAAATCCCAGGAGAAAACTGCATTAATGTATATGTCTATGAAAACTTACGTGGAATATGGTAGTTTGGTTTGTGGCTTGTGCGACTTGATGTTGTTCAGAAGTATTTATTTACGTGTATTTTTAGATCAAGTAAAGCAAGAACAGCAAGCAGTCCCTTCTTCCTACAGCATATTCCACGCAGGGAGGACGGATAACAGAATTTGAGAGAAGTTACCAGAAATATAGTTCTTTNGGAAGTCAAGGAAAGTTCTTGTGACAGCTGTTTCCTGTGGTAGTATGAAAACTGGGAGAGAGCTCATCTGAATGACTTTAAATGCCAATTTGTCGACCTCCTTTCCCTGAACTCACACAGAATCATCTCAAAGCAGTTGTGTGCTAGTTTTATTAAATCTTTCGGCCTTTTGGATTGTGATTTTTTATGTACTGTTGAATGTTAAATTTTGACAGTAGTAGGTTAGACTTTCTGAGCGTTTTGAGAAGGTAATATGAATTTGAGTTTGTATATTACAGTAATTACAGAGTGGTGCTGTAACATGGGAACACTGGGTCTGGAGAGAGGAGAGTTTTCACTTATATTCAAAATATTGTTTGAAAAAATGTCATTAATGTCTCTGAAAGCTGCACACTCATAGGAGTGACCTGAATGGGGATTCCTTGAACTACTTTACTACTTTCTGAAGTAGTGTTTCTTTCTAGACTTGTTTCCCACTGAGATGTAGCCTCATAATGTTAGCTTTTACTGTAATTTGATGTGCTGCTCAGACTACTTAGTTTTGAAGTCTAAAATGTGTGTTAAGCGGCTAATCCATGAGCAATTTGTTGTACAGCTCCTAAAGACAAATGATCTGGTATAACCCCCTTTTTAAAACAAAACCTGGCATTACTTTTTGTGCATATTTTTGTTTAACTTTGAGTCAAGTTGTTGTTTCTCTTAACTGTTAACACACTTCTAATCACATCCCCTGTGTCTTGTTTGAGAGGTGAAAGTAAAATGAAAGCAAGATGAGTTTGGGGTTTGGGGTTTTTTTTGTGCTGTTTCCCCCAGCCTCCCATTTTCAGTTTGAAAAAAAAGTGGAAGTTTATAATATTTACAAAAATTTCCATACCTAAATTAGAAATTGGAGAAGAGGAGAGAGGACAGTGTGGAGCTCTGCATGGGGCCATGTAGAGACTAGGTGAGTTGAATACTCGTGTGTAGTGTTAACAAATTACTCCAAGCCAAGGAAATGATTAAAATTTGAATGACTGATCCATATTGTATACATGAAAATAGTGCTAAGTCTTGAAATATACCTATGACAGTCTAGTCTCTTCCCAGCTGTCATACCACAGTTTCATGAACATGCAAATTACCTGCTAATGGCAATCATTAGTTACTGTAGTGACTGTTCCTGTTGACCTAGAGGCTTCGCTTGTCAGATGGTGACATGTCTATTAGTAATGACTATAAATGTCCTGAGGCTCAGTTGTCTCAACTGCATGTAAAATTCAGATTTCTGTAGTGTGGCTTCATAATTGTATTCATCTGACTTAATAGGAAAGCATTTAAAAAGTCTTGAACTCGTAGTGCATTTAGTGTCCAAAATATGGCTGCTGTCTGTAATTTGTTGCTAGTCAATTCTTGCAGATATACAGAAACCGCTATGTTAGCCTGCCAGTTGTCTTTTTCTTGTCTTTGGAAGTTTGTTCTGGTAGCAGAAGCTCACTTCCTCCAGAAGTGTTTACTGATATAGTTCCCCTCTTATTACCCCAAGTTCAGAAATTCTCCTGTCTTTGTATAGAGCAGTGACCAGAACAGGCCACAAGTTCAGCTAGTCCTTGTATGAGTTGACAGAGAAACAATCCTGCAGCTAAATTCTTGAGGTGGAAATTCGCAACTTTGCTCTGTGCCAACACTGCAGCATGATGTGGTATCTGCATTGTTCTGTTGCACCTTGAGAAGAAAAGATGCAGAACAGAAAGTAGCACTGCACACACATCAGGCTTCCCTATGATATACAATTCCACCTGAAGAAATGGTTTGAGATTCTTGATACTTAAATGAATGCAGAAAAAGGAATGCAGAAAAAGATGTGTTTTGGAAAGGCACTGCTTGTCCCTGAGTGGTCTTTTTCTCAGTGCTTCATTATTTCTGCTGTACACAGTACAACTTGTTTCCGCTGCTATGCAGGCTGATTTGTTTTGCAATGAAGGTTGATCATCCCTTAGGGAAAGCATCTTGCTTTGGTATTAACTTATTCTTGAATACTATTGAAGTAATAATTTCACAGCTGGAAATCTAAAAAGTCTTTAAAAATCAGGGTTTTGGAAACTAAATGGTAAATAGGAATGAAGAAGCCTGTGACCCAGTCCCTCTATAAGTAGAAATCTTGTCCTTTTGTTTTTCAGATACCTTGTTGCTTGCCTCTAATCATTTCAGAAGTTGTAGGTTCCTAGAGGCAGTGCCTCGCAACTGTAGAAAACTGAAGAATGTCACCAAACTGCTATATTTGAGACTTAGCAACCCTTTCCCTGGTGTCAGTTTCAGCTAGTTAATCATCTTGATCTGTGAGATGTACCACTGATTAGAACAGGGATGATTAGTGTTCCTGATCCAAAGAGAAATTTAGTCTCTTGGCTTTAAACAGAAGAGCAGTTCCCTTGCATATTGTGAGGGAATGACAGCTTGTGGCATGATTTGGACACAAACTGATCCACTTTCTCAGTGACTCCATTGTTTGCTATGAGATGAGATGTAACTGGCCTGTTCTAAATGCACAGCATGGTCCAAGAGCCTGTGTAATGAATGTAGCCCTAAACAGCTCTGCGGAATGGATTCCACCTACTACTGACCCACCCGTTTTCTTAGCAGACCTTGAAGCTAATCCAGGGCTAAAGCACAATGCTGGGAAGCAGGATGTATTGGGGAGCCTGGTGTTAGTGACAGCAACTCAAATCTGTTATTGTCTCACATATCCTAGTAACTCTGCTTTCAGACGGGTGTATTTGTCAACATGTGGTGGTGTGTGATAACAGTGTCACTGTTCTGGGTTGTGATGTCTGACTTGATGAGCAGTATGACTTTGTGAGCTGGTACTAGGACAGTCAGATGTTCCTGTCTACTGGGCACTCCACAGCAGACTGGCTGTTAGCTTTGTAGACTGTGAGAGGGAATGACCCAAGCCTGCAAAATTATTTCCTAGTGGTAAGAAAACTGCAGTCATAGAGCAAAAGTGTGGCTTCTCTCTGTATGCCAGTAGTAATGGAGGCTGCCTTTTCTGCACTTTGGAACCGCTGTTACGAAAGATCAGCAAGGCCGCCTTTGGGCTAGAAAAGAGAAGATGGTTTGCAGTTAGTGGCTTGAACACAGTAGTAGTTAAGTAGAGCAGTATGGGAGCCTGGATCCTCAGGACTACCTGGCAAAAAGTTAGTGTGGCTTGCAGCTAAAACATGTTCCTTGAAGGAGCAGAGAAGGGAGATTGCTTGAAGAGGGGTTCTGGGGTGGGAGGTAACACAAATGCTGCTGTACAGGAGGAAAAATTTGCAATTTGATGGAGAATTAAACAGTGACCAGAAGTGGGCCTAAAGCACAGCAAAAGGTTTGTAGATAATGTATCTGTGGGATCTCAAATTACAACTGTAGCAGCCTGGAAGTTCTTAAAAGGTATTTTAGACGTTGTAGTCTGATTGTTGTTCTCTTGGCAAGTACACTGGAAAACATGCTGGTGAGTTTGGGAAGGTGGTTAATGCTCTGTGACCTCCCATGGTAATAAAATCTGGAAATTTACCTAAAAACCATTGTAGTACGTTGGAGGAGGGGATCATGACAAGTTCTTGTATAGATATATATCAACTGAAGCCAACTCGTTCAATATGAGCCATCTGATATGTTCCTCCTTCATCTCCATACTGCAGTTTCTTTGCCAGGAGAACATTTTGGCTCTCCATGTGCCGTCTGCCACTGGACTGATGCACACTTCTACATATTCACAAAAGAAGATACCATGTGTAGATGTTGAGAAAGAGCAGGATGGAGAATAGGATATACCTTTGGTGGAATATGTTGGGGTAATTATTTGTCAATATTAAATGTGGTTTCTCCTAAATTTTGCAGAATTTAAGTGTTGCACAATTTTTTAAAGATTCTTAAAAAAAAAATCAGAATACTGAGATAAGTGTGCTGATTTGAGAGAAGCAGGTAATTCTACATATATAGCTCAGGTTCATTAAAATTTGTGGTAGGCCATGTCCAGACATGACTGGAGATAGTAAAAGGAGAGGATAATCAAAAGTTGAAAGCATTTTGAGATTGTTTTTTGTTATTGCTGACATGCGAAGAATGTATATTTGAAGTGAGAGATGTTTTAAACTAACATCCTCTGCAGTTACATTAATGGAATTATTTGGTTTACTGATATTAGTGAAATTACAGCTCTTAAACAGTGGTTTGAACTGCTCTTTGGAAGCTGAGCAATTAACTCTCTTATTTGCACTATGACTGATAGTTTTCTATGATACTGGAAATAAGACAGCTAGTGCAGGTTGTGTTGATCCTGCACGCCTTTGTTTTACATAGTTTTGACAGTGTTTTAGTAACAGTGGTGGTGCTGATTTTAGTTTGTCTGCTACAGAACAATGATGCGTATTCTTGCTTCTGCATAGCTAAGTGTGTCTGCCTGTCTGGAGGTGGAAGGAGGAAGTCAGTGACTTGCCATGTCGTCATCTTGATTCTTGTCATTGTCCCTGGTATGTGTGTGAGAGTGATTTAAGACTGTTTCTTAAATCATCTGAGTCTTCTGTTTGCGTGGTTTTTGTCTGCAGGGAGAAGGGGATTGTAGAATTCATACTTTTGAATCCATAGAGTGGTCAGCCTGAAGATGATCTCCCTGCTATTGTCAGCCTTTTTTAGTATCTTTAATGCAAATGTTTATGGAATTACCTTCACCGCACTGCCGTGAAGCATAGGGCTTTTTTATCTTTGCTTTACAGGTGGAGAACTGGAGCACAGAGGTTAAATGACTTAGACCCTGCGGCATCTTAGCCATGAGATCATTTTTAGTATTTTGGCCTTCATTTTGAGGGTTTTCTCTTATGCTTTGTCAAGCGTAACCAATTAAAATAAGCTTTAGTGCTGTCACACTTACAGATGCTTAGTTTCCATTCTGTTTCTGTGAAATTACCTTCTTTCTATGCAGTTAATTCTGCGGCTCCCTGTGATGCTCTGTTTGGCAACAGAGGGGGCGCTGCTACTACTGCATGTTTGAATATTCAGCAGCAGCACCATCAGAGGAACGGAGTAGACTGTTCAGAAGACCCCACGGCCATACTAGTATGCTGAGTGAGCTGAGTGTAATGAGGTTTATTCAGAAATTAAGATATAAACTGTGGGATATGTGCTGGAGGAGAAGTATTATTATTTTTTATTTGGCCTTTTGAGTAGGAGAGCACTTAGGATATGTAAAGAGATTTAAGGATGTTACCAACTTGCAGTGGTATGTGCTCAGCTTATTGTTTGAAATAGCAAGGGTAGTGTTAATGGTCAGCCCACGTAACATTCTTTTAAACATAATGTTAAACCTTTTAACTTCTTATGTCCCTGACTTGCAGTTCGACCACTTGCACTGCATGGGGTGCTCCATTTCACACCGTTCTGCTGACAGCAGATCCATTGCACAGATCAGCTGAAGCATGAAGCTAGATGAATGCAGGGAAAAGCTCACGAAATAGTGTTACTTGGGTAGATATACTGCAAAGCTCTGTATTCTTAGCATCTGATTTTTATTTCACTATGATTTAAATTAGGATTTGAAATTAAATTGTGTGTTTAAAATATATGAAATACGTACAGTACTTGCCAGTGCTGAGGAGGAACCTTTGATTTCCTTGCTCTGACAGAAACCTGTAATAGATCTGTAGTTATCAGTCTTGTGCTAATTGAGTGATTCATTTCAGATGTTCAGTGTGTATTAGAGCTGATGAAGTTTTCTGTTGCACTGAAGACAGCACTTATACTGAATAACTGCTTTTAAATTCAGTATTACTGGAACTGATCTATTTAGACTTGGATTAACATATTGGGCGCTTCACTGTACCAACCTCTGTTAGACTGACCTTCCTCTCAAAAAGGTGTTAGAAAAATGAGGAAAGTTACAACTCAAGATGACAGCTTTCTCAGACCTGTCAGGGCTGAATACTATCAAACAGGAATTGTGCTTGATTTCCTTCTCTAGTTCATTTGACTTCTGCATAGAGAGTTGCTTAAGTCTGTTCCTCTGATTGGTGAGTTACAGAAATGGGGTGGCCTGGGGCAGAGCTGAGCACAAGGAAATGTCTCTGTAGAAGAAAGAGTATTCCTCTAGTAGGAGTGAGTTTGGAGTTCTTCAAACCAAAATGCTGTGATGGCACTAGAAAATAGTACGCCTAACTACCCTTCTGCCTGAAGGCAGTGGATTTTGGATTTTCTTTTCCATATCTCAGAAAATTATTAAAGGAAAGCAGAGCTGCAGAAAATGTACAAATACCTAACAGTCTTTTTTTACAACTGTATTTCAAACTCTATTTTGAACAATTTTTCCCTTAGTAAAAGAAATTGGATATGAATATTTTTATCTTAAAAAGATAGAAGAGAGATGATGTGCTATATGTAGTATTTATACAGTGTCTTGGAGGTATTTGGTTTTAAACTTTAAATAACACATTTTTAAGTTAACAGTTAAAAACCCCAAAAGCTTAAATCTTCTTTTTTCTTTTAATTTGAACATTTGAACTAAGAGGTTTTTTAGTCATAAAACATGGCTTAGTTGACTGCAGCTGTGATGCAGAATGTATAACAATAGCTAAGTGCATAGTGTTTTAGAAAAGCAATGTTATCCACATTTTCTTAAGAAATTATTTATTAATTTCACCTTGATCCATAAGGATAATATGATTTGCTATATATGCTATGGTTGTTGATTTTAAAAGATGCGTATGGCTGGATATGTGAGGTCAGGAGAAGGTGCAAGTATTTAAAATGTCTGAGCTGATGCAATGAAGTAAATCACTTAAGTGTATGACTGCTTCACATCAATGACCAGAACCATGGAAATTTTATTACAGTTCTGCATATTTGTTGGACAGCACATCTACCTTCACATTTATACCGGTGGTACTGCAGCCACAGAAATGGTTAATTATTGATTTAAAAACAAGGTGTAATCCTCTTAGGATGCTGGTAGGTGTTGACAAAAAGACACTAAAAAACATGACTGGGTAGATTAATACTATCCATGTATTCCCGCCCACCTCTGTCTCACCCTCTCCCCGTGGTTTTTGATAATGAAGTCAAAGTCCAAGCACCACAACATCCAGAAAATGATATTTTAATCAAATGTTGTCTGTTTTCTCTCCCTCTCTGGACGTGCTTACTACATAAGCTTGCACTTCTAAACTGTAGTAATTCTTTCTGTAGTTGCCAAGGTAAGTGTAAATTCAGTTATAAAAATGGGAAATAACTCTTCTATACTGTGTATTTGCCAAATTAACTCAGAAGGAGGCTCTAATCTCTGGGACCAGAGCAAGGAGCACAGTTGTTAGCCTGGTTGGCTCACTCCACTACTGGTCACAAAACGTTGTATTAAAAATCGTGTTGTCTGATGTGAATTTCAGTACTTGGTGAAGATGGCTACACAATATATTTAATTTCCAATATTGTGCATCCATTTAGAGCCTTAAAGAAATGGAAAGAGTTGCTAGGACTACTACTTTTACTAAATGTGCTTATATTAAACAAACTATAATAAACCAGAGCAGTGGAGATTAATTTGAATTTTGCATATTTCTTCAGAACTATTTAGAGCACTAGTGTTTACATGTATTTATAAACAGCTTTGGCAGATATGTATTGTACCCGCACAAAATACTTGTCTCTTTTCTGTGATTTCTTCTAGTTACTTTTACAGTGTACATACCACAGTGAAAATTGTGTGTTATCAGCGAAGGAAGGTAACCACTAGAGGGAGCAAGATTTCAATTATTGCAATTAATAGTAATCATAGAATCATAGAACACCCAGGTTGGTAGAGACCCAAATATCAAAGTAATTAGTACATTTTAAGATTAGATAGACTGATAAGATCGGTGGTTTGACTGCCTATATAAAATGGGCTGTAGAACCTTGTCTGCTATTTTTTGTCCTTTAACTCTTGCTTAACGTGTAATTATTTTTTTAGGCAGAAAGTCATATAACATGTAAAATACACAGTGATGGGAAATCCACTGTGTTACAGTGGGTAAGATATATAATTTAAACCTGCTTTTTCATCTGACTTGTGCAGTTGGAGCTCCTAACCCTGCTCTTGTGTGAAAAGGCAGCATGAAGTTCACTATTCTTACAACCTTTCTCCCAGAAATCTCTTCCTTCTGGGAATACTCATACTGAACAACCAAGGTACTGTACTCATTTAGCCTTGGCTAAGCAGAATATAGTTAAGATTTTCA
The DNA here is from genome assembly GCA_013389865.1 of Piaya cayana. Taxonomy (NCBI): domain Eukaryota; kingdom Metazoa; phylum Chordata; class Aves; order Cuculiformes; family Coccyzidae; genus Piaya; species Piaya cayana. The sequence continues at coordinate 158,021 of WAAB01016702.1, read as the reverse complement.
AGCTGCACAGTGTAATTCAGAATTCATTGTAATTTTTTTTCTTGGACCCCACCTGATTTTTCTGTAGCCCTTGGGAAATGTCACAACTAACTAAACTTGAGCCACTCACTGCAATTTAGCTAGTTCCTCTTTTATGCTTTGGATAATAATTATGTGACTGAAAAAAGCTCAGCTAAACCAAAACAAAGTCTTCTTAACCTGTCTGCAAACTCAGTTCTAATCTTCCATCTTTCCAAGACATTTATGGAATGAGAAACATTTCTTGGTTGCTAAAACATGTGATTACATACTCTTCCATTCACATGAAAATAGAAAAGATACATAAAGGTATTTTTTTTTTCTTCTTTAATGACTTACTAGTTTACCCCCTTTTTTGAGTATGAAGCCTATGCTAATAGGATCTTACTTGTCTTGCCATTGTTAAGGATCTCTTTATTATCCATACTGTTGCTGGTGAACTGCATTTAGTCCCTGTGTTGCTATAAAATTTGTAAGACTTGAGCATTCTGTAATGATTTTGAGCATTGCATCCAGAAGGTTTTCATATAGGCTTTGAAAAATACCAGTGTGTATTTATGCTGTTGTCGGTTTGAAGAAGGTAGGTTAGGTAACTTCTGAACTGGAATACTGTGTGCAAAGTATCAGTTCAATATTTATACTGCAGTTAGGTTTTAAAGATAGACTGATCAACTTCTTAAATATTTTAGAGTGCTAATTAAAATCAGTAATGAATGTTATATAATTAAAATGATGTTGAGGAGGAGTTTTTATTACTGTTAATTACTGGAAGTAAATGTTGACATTTTAAAATCTTTGCTTATGTGTTAAGTGAGACTCTTCTAAGCATGCCTTTTATAAGTTTGCTTTTGGAAATACAATTTTCTTCAAAGCATGAGTATATTTGTCACATTTTTGGACTTGGGTGATGTTTTTATCTTTGAGTGAATATGAAATGGAAAACTTACTGATGCTTAACACTTGTTCTGTTTTGTGCTATGTTATGTAATGCTTTGTGATAAATAAAACTCATCATCCAAGTTTCATAGTAAATAATCTCTTAAATGATGAAGTCAGCGGCTTGTTGTTTTACGAGTGACTGTATAGTTGAAAACTGAACTAACAGGTGCTGTGAAAAGATGTGCCTGCAGGTTCTTAACACTTACCTTATTTTTGACAATTGCAGGATTCAGTGTTTTTAATTGGTTACTGCAGAAGAGTTAGAGTTGCTGAACATATCGGTAACATTTTGTTGCTCAGAAATATATCGAATTGTCAAGCATCCATTTATCAGCACATCATAGATCTGTTCCTAGTAATTTGGGATTTAGATATTTTGGAATACTGTATCATTTTGTTTTGTTCATATTTTTTGACCAGTTTACATTTCAGAGGTAAGCAGACTGTGCTGACTTAAAAAACAAGACAAAAATCTGACCGTTGTGCTTGTGTCTGTAGAGGATAAGCAGCACTATCAGTATTGATAGTGAGAGAGGCACCAATTTAAGGGTTAGCCAATGCCAAAGAAGTGGTCCTGCTGCTCCTGCCCCTCTGCCAGGCCATCCAGTCCATCTGCTTCTGTTGTACTGAGTCTAGTCAGTACAAGTACCTGATTTAGCTCACGACAGTGTGAGAGAAGGTGGTCTATTAGCAGCCGTGTAGTACTTCATTAGCTAGCAAACCCTCACTCTCTGTTTACATGTTTGCTCTGAAATCAGGTATTTCTGTGACAGTAACAAACTGCTGGCACTGTTTTGGAACCTGTGTTACTTATTTATGGACATTGCAAGGCTTCACCATTATTTACATGTTGTGCTTTTAAGGATAAGGCCTGTTTCCCTTTATGAAGTATATTAATAAATATAAGGTGGTTGTGAGACTATGCTGGACTTCCCACAACTCCTTCCTGTAGTGCCTTAATATGCCTGTGTTCATCAAGCACTTCAGAGAAATAATTACTCAAGTCCCTTTGCTTTCTAGCCTGTATTAGAAACAGCCTGACTAGGTAGCATGGCTGTGTACACACCTAATTGTGCACAGAAAGCCAAGGTGAAGTGATTTTTGAATCCACAGATCATGTAACTCATGCTTGTGAGTAGTATGTGCTGGGTCCAGAGGTGGAATTGCAAAGGGTTTCACTACAAGCCACAGTTTGAAGTGAATGATGTTCAGCATCAAATATAAAATGACACCTCTGATCCCCTCTGCTGCTATATAAATGGATAGAAGCTCTTACCTAGAATGTCTTAATTACTTTCTGCTTTTACAATAATCAACTTGTCACATCATGAAACTTACATTACAGTAGCCACGTCTGTCATGGCTTTTAGTATAATCATCTCACTGGTTGTACCTAGAAGAATTAAACTTCTTTTCCATCAGAATTTATCTGTTTGCAAGTGGAGATAGTATTTTTTTTTCAAGTGAGTCTTCACCCACAGTGTGGCAGATTAGCCTTACTTCATTTTTTAAAAGTTTTTTAGGGTATGTTACAGAATTGGATCGTTGTTGATAAAGTGGCAGAGATTTTCACAAAGAATTTGTGAGTTGAATTGCAGCCTGGTCTTGCAGGAGAAAAGATGGCTAATTTTTGGCCTTAATGTGAAATAAGTTATGACATCCATGGTCACCCAGATATGATGCGCTTGGCTGAGTTAAGGCAACTGAACTGCTTTTGGTACTTGGAGAGGGAAGGTGCTCCTTTTACCACCTCTGAGGAAGGGTGAGAAGAGTAAAGAAATCGCAAGGCGATAAGGACACGTGACACTTCCTGTGCTGTTTGCATCACCAGACAGGTAAACTTTCATGTTTATATACAGTTCTTTCTCCAGACATGCTGATTATAGACAAAAACGTTGTGCACTTAGCAGACAACATGAGGTAGTGAAGTATGTGGAAGAAGAGATGTTTCTCAGTACTTAAGTAGTGAGATTTGAGAATTTCATTTTTAAGAAGTTTTCAGAAAGATTTGCTAGACGTGCTTGCCTTTACATGAACTTTTTTAATTTCACACTTTGTGTGGGCAAGCATGCCTCTAAGTGAAGGGAAATGGATGAGAGGTGTTCTGTTACTGGCTACAGTAGGTGTGAATAGTACCATACTAATGGAGGGCTAGAAAAAGAGCAGGCATGCAGGCTGTCTGTCCTGCTGAGCCCTCCTGAAGGGCTGAATACCAAATTCTGCAGCTATTTCAGCCTTACTCATACAAAAAAATCTGACCTGAGACTTAGATGAGGGTGTTTTCTCATATGAAACTGGTGTCTTCTAAAATGAAGATATCTTTAGGAAAGTGTTAGATTATTCTTTTGTGTTTGATAACTGTTAAACAAAGTTGCTTATAGTGGAATGCCAGCAAATGGTGTCTGCTGAGGAGGACAGGAGGGAAGAAAAGCATTCTGGTTTGCATCAGAAATGGTGTGGCCAGCAGGACCAGGGATGTGATAGTCCTCCTGTACTCAGTACTGGTGAGGCTGCATCTCAAAACCCATATTTAGTTTTGGGCCCCTGAGTGCTGGAAAGATGTTTAGGTGCTGGAGCATGTCTAGAGGAGAAACATGATGCTGGTGGAGGGCCTGAAATATGAGTCTTATGAGGAGTGGCTGAGGGAACTAGTGGTGTTTAGCCGTGGAGAAGAGGAGGCTGGCGGGAGATGTTATCCCTCTCTACAACTACCTGAAAGGAGGTTGTGGTGAGGTGGGTGCTGGTCTCTTCTCACAAGTCACTAGTGATATAACGAGAGGGAATGGCCCTAAGTTGAACCAGGGAAGGTTTAGATTGGATGTTAGGAGAAATTTCTTTACTGGAAGAGTGGTGAAGCATTGGAACAGGCTGCCCAGGGAAGTGGTGGAGTCATCATCCCTGGAAGTGTTTAAAAAAAACCTTGTAGCTTCGTCACTTCAGGGGCATGGTTTAGTGTGGGCACAGTGGTGTTGGGCTGATAGTTGGACTTGATGCTCTTAGAGGTCTTTTCAGCTTTAATGATTCTGTGAAAATGAGAAGTGATGCAAAGGTGTAATGATGTGTGTGCTATATGTGAAGTCAAGAAAGGAAACCAGCAGAGCTGGGAGGCAGCTGGGGAACAGGGAGGCAAAGAGCAAAGGAAGAAAGCTGGGAGGTGGAGGAAATGACTCCTAAGTACCTGAGGGATTAGGTCACTGTTTTGAGTGGAAGAAGTACTCGGAACCTTTCCATACCCGTCTTTTGCCAGCCATGATTCAGGGTAGCTTTCTTTAAAGATATACCTGCGAGTGGAGGCGGGTGTCCCAGCTTTCTGTGGCCAAGCCTGGTGTCCGGGGTGGCAGGTGGGCACTGCGAGGAACAGTAATAAAGTCAGTGTGCCATCGGTTCCCCCAAGATGGGCTTGAAGGCACAGCTGACACTCGTGTATGGGGGTGCATTTAAACAGGGCGGCCGTCTCTATGCACTGGGCTGCATAGGCCAGGGGCAGAGCTCCTGGGGCACCTTTGCACCTCACGGGGTGTTTGTGGGGGGCTCTCTTAGCCCCTACTAGGGTGTGTGTAGGGAGCTCTCATCAACCCTCGTGGGGTGTTTGTGGGGGGCCCNTGTGGGGGTTTCTTCGCCTCTCGGGGTGGGGGGGTGGGGAGAGCTCCTCGCGGGGCTGAGAGCTGCAGTTACTGTGGCGGGGGCGGCCCCGCGGGGCGGGGCGGGGCGGCGCCTTGCGAGCAGCCACACTGGAAAGTTGCTGCCGGTTGGAGTTACTCTCCTCCCCTCCGTCTCTGCTCTGTCTGCTCTCCTCCCGCCCCGAGGCCGCCGGGCTTGCCCGCTCCGCTCTCTCCGTCTCCTCCGGGGACCGGCCGGGGCGCTTTCTTTTTTCCCTTCCTTTCCTTTCCTTTCCCTCCCCGGTACGATGCACTGAATTTTTAGGTACCGGAGCGCGGAGAGATGGATATGTCGGACCCGAATTTCTGGACGGTCCTTTCCAACTTCACGCTGCCGCACCTGCGGAGCGGGTCCCGCCTCCGCCGCACTCAGAGGTAAGCGGGGGCGGCTCCTCGGCCCCAGGCTGCGCGGTGCCCGGCCTCCCCCTGCCAGGTGCTGGTTTGTTTTCCCCTGCTCAGCCAAGCTGCTCAGTGTCCTGCCTCCCCCTTCCAGGTGCTGGTTTGTTTACCCCTGACCAACCACCCTCCCCCTCTTTTTTAATTTTTTGTTTTAATTCCGTTAAAGACGCTTTCAGCTTGCTCTCACATATTTGACCTTTTATCCAGAGCAGATAGACTTTATATGGGCAGCTCAGCATTGCCTACTTTGTTCAGTGTTCTTAAAGAGACAGGTTCATGTCACTACTTTTTTTAGGCGATCGTTTGTTCATTCAGGAACGGTCTTTTCTTTCTTTTTCCTTTTCTTTATTTGTGTGTATCATTTTCGTTATTGTCAGAAGGGGGGAAAAAGTTTGGAAATATTAAATGCTAAGAAAAAGTTAAGAGGGGTTTGCTGTCCATCGACGTTAGACTGACAAGTGTTAACATCGCAGACCTCTAGCAGACAGTGGCAGAAGTTGATAGAAATTAGTAACGTTGTTCACAAGTACTTTCTATGCCATTTTGAGACATACCAGTTACAGTGTTGAATTATTATATGCTTCAAGTCTGTGAAACTACCTTGAGCATTAGCTTATGTGTTATCTTTGGAGGATGTCTGTGAAATGGTTCTGCTGCTGGGTGAAAAGTCAGCAGAACACGAACAGGATAGAGGCTTAACAGAGCTGGCTGTTTCTAAGCCTTAAGTACTTGTACACTGACATTTTTCAAAAGGAAAATGTCTGTTGAATGACAGAAAGTTAAAATGGGAAAATTAAGTGGCCTCTTTCACATTAGTGCAGAACTCTTCCTTCAGTGTATATCTGTTCTTCATTTGTCTAACTTGGGGTAAATATAAGTGCTGATTTATTTTATAATTAATTTTTATCCTCCTATATGTAATTTTGACACTTGCATAGCATCAGCTGAGTGTCCAAATAGGCCTTACACATTTTTCTTCTGTAAATATATCTGTTTGAAGAGGGAAATACACTAGGGCTTTCTCAGATAGTCTTCATTTTTCTTGCTCAAGTAGGTTTGCATCTTTGTAAAGACCTAAAAATACCTTTTGTAAAGCGTATAGCTGCATGGCAGGTTGAGGAGAGAGACTTCATGGATTTCACAAGAAACGTGAAATAAGTGTGTACCACTCACTATTTATTTATATCTATGTATGTGAATATATTTGGATGCCTTCCTGCTTTTCAAACACATTTAATACTGTACTGGGTTTGCTGAAATATTTGAAAGTATTTTTAAAGCAGCACTGAATACTGTCTTAGCATATCCCATCTGGAATATCAGTTAACAGCACATGCTGTGTATGCACTTAAGTTTTTGTATTTCCAGGATATTCAATATTTAATAACCTCTCTTGTAAAATTAGTATGTAACATCATTTTGAAATTAAAAAGCCAACAGTCGAGTTTCAAAACTTGCTTGCTTTTACTGGCCCCAGATACCATTCTTTCTCAGGCTGGTTATCTCATTTGGATGGGGAAGCTCAGTATCTGCTGCCTTGCTGTCTCTAGGGGAAGGCTACTGCCCCACTTCTTCAGCTCCCTTCCTAAAGGTGGACCAGTTCCCAGAACTCCTGTGCTCATAATTAATCTGCTGATGTAAGTGATAGATCTCGAGATGATAAAATTGTCAAAAGAAATAAAAATAATACAAGCAGTGCAGATTCTCTTAGTTCTGCAGCAGAAATGGGTTTGGGTTAATTAAGATCCTAGCTGGGATCTATATGTTTTGAGCTGTATCTCACCTGAACTACCTTCACAGGCTCACAGTCAGCCAGACTCGATTGTTACATGAAAAGGCTAGAAGAGTAGCTATGTACCTGACACAGGATGCATTTCCTTTCTGAGAGAGTGCTTCTGGATAGTGATAGCTATAGTGATATGTTTCATATACCTTTCCAGGCATTTTAGAGGGCAGAAGAAAAGGCTGTGACTACGTAGGCTTAAGGGGTTCTACTTCCTGTGATCTGAGTCTTCTGCCTGTGCTTGAGTGAAAGCTTTGGATCCACTGATTGAAAAGAGGTTTTTTTTCTTAATAGTTACACTACCTTGAAACTGTTTTCCAACCAGTTACTAGCCTTGGTGCTTCATGAAGACTTTACAAGGGATGTTAATTTCTGGTTGTATCCACAGTTGGCTCTGGGACTCCTTGCCAATGTGACAGCATTAATATTATGTTTTGGTTACACATTTTTGCCTCTTGGGTATGTTCCTTTTGCCTGTTCAATTACTTTTACCTATATAACCAGTATTCTTGCAGCCTGCTAGGCCCTGTCCTTTTTAAGAGCATTATCTTGCTTTCTTGACACTTGGAATACTGAGAATTGTCTGCTAGTACTAGGAATTCTGTTTCTTTGTACAGATTTATTTGGTGTAGGCATTTATTTCTCTTTGTTAAGGTTCTGAGAAGAATCAAAAGGTAGTCTATTCTCCTTTAACTTGCAGAGTTGAGCCTGGCAGCTAAGTTATAAAATGTACATAAAACTTAGTTTATGGTCTTATTTGCTGACTGAAGTCTTCCATTACAATTTTTTTTTTACTTATATTTTCCAAAAGTAGACTTAGCTGAATTTCAATTGCAGCAGCTCTTTCTGGAAATGATACCTGAACAAGAAATATTCCAGCCTGACTTTCAAGTCGTGGAGTAGGTTTTCAGGACTGGCAGGTAGAAAAATTCTCTTCAGTTATAAATTGGATGCATTTGGTATTCAAATCACTGGGCCTGTAAATGACAGGGATTACACCAGGTGCTTTTACAGAGAAGAAACATTTACACCACCATGTGTTAACTTATTTTTCAATTGTTGCAGGTGGTTTAACCCTTCATAGTACTAACTTCAGGTTCCAGTCTGAAATGGCATTGTCTAGGGTAGAGAATGAGAGGGGGAAAGAGAGAGAGAATGTATCTCTGTGTATGTCTCCACATTTGTTTAAATAAAATCATGTGTAGATTTAGGCATATATAGGTATGCACATGCCACTTTTTTCATATGGAAAAATCAGTAGATACTTTCAGTTTCACTCTATGCTGTGTATTTAGTTCTGCCACTTTCCCTCTTTTGTCTCTGATCTTCCCTGTGTATCTTTTACAAAACCAGCAGGCCAGTGATTTGGGGGAGGGGTTATGTACTTTTTTTTTTCCCCCCTGCTTTGTGTAGTTCCACTGAAACAATGTTATTATAACCATTCTTCCTTTGTGTCAGAGGGTTTGTTTTGTGGTGTTTTTTTTTAATTTTGGCCCCATTGCTTCTTAGCCAAAGTAGGCTCCTGTATAATTTGTATTGAAAATTGATGTTATTTGTGTACAGTCATTGAAGTGGTATTAAAACTTTCCTGATATGGGAATAAAGTATTCATCAATCATTGAGTAATAATTCATACATTCTAACAGTTCATAACTTTAAAAACAAAGGCGAATTACAACTTTATGAAATTCAAAGAAGAGGTTGTCAAACTTCATTGTTGTTCAGCTAGCTTCGAGACAGCATAGTTCCTGGAAAATGTTGAGCAGGCTCTTTGAACTTTTCCGAGTTGGTAGTTTGAGTAGATGCAGTGATTTTAAAGTTACGATGTAAACTCTTGGTATTGGTTTTTGTATAGATCTTGAAGTTTTCCTTTCAACATAGTATTATATGTGAGTGTACTATAAATATATTGTTTTATTTAATAACAGACATTAAATGTGGTCCTGTTGGTGACATAAGAAAACCAAGCACACTTATTAACATAAAAGCAGCCATATAAATGAAGTATAATTGTGTTGATGCAAGCTGAATGTGTCTGTGCCTCAACTCAAGTTGTTTCACTTCTGTTACATAGGAGTAAACACCAGTTAAAAATTTAAAAAATGAATGTGTGTTGCTGTATTTTTGTTGCTTTTTTAAATGTGTGCTTTAGAGTGTGGTGATTTGCAGAGCTTCACCTCTTCGTTACTTTCAGCCCACTTGGTTCACCTTAATTCCTACATACAAGAGAGAGGGAAGCTCTTATCTTAATAGATACTGAATAAATTAAGGGAGATCTTTGTCTCAAAATTCAGGGAAATAAGAAATAGGTCTATGCAGGCTATCTGTGTTTTCAAAACACAATGGCATTGAAAATGTTTTGTTAGAATTTAATCTTTCAGTATAATGATCCCACTGCTTTCTGTGCTATGTAGGGAAGTGTTAATGTGTCTTGGTAATTGTATTGCCCTTCTTTACAGTAAGGGCTGTATGTTAGGAGGACAGTCCTATTGTCGCATCACCAAAGTGAATGTGTTCGTTTCTGTCTGTTTGGCTTGCTTGGCCAGTCTTTTGTTCAAGCACGTAATATATTTCAAGTTCTGTTTACAATTCAAATGTTGGCGGTGATCAGTTTTCTCCAATGAGCCATCATTGTTTCTTAGATTCAGTCAGACTGGTGAAAATTAGTCTTGTCATGTTCCTGTTCTTTGCTTTGTTTTTACTCTGAAAAAATCCTATTTTGTTAGAATTGAGTTTTTTAGGGTTTAACCAAAGAATCTTAGTGAGGAAAGCTGAAACAAGAGCAAAATATAAAAAGCAGGTGGGAAAGAGTGCTGGAATATGCTGAAAGAAACTACAAATTACTCCCCCCTGCCCTTGTTGTGCCTAATGCCCATTGTTAGACAGTAAGAGACAATTCCTCTTTCTTGCCAAGGGAGTGAAAAAGACAGTAGTCCAGACATCTCTTTGTGAGCTGTAGTTTTTGGGACACGTTGCATGATATGGGCACATCACACAAAGTTAGTTGGCTAACACCTGCTACTGAGGTTCCACAGAGCCATTATAGTCCTTGCTGTACTAGCAGTTGGCTGATCCTTCGCAAGTGATAGGAATGGTTGGACTCGATGATCTGGTGGGTCTCTTCCAACCTGAATATTCTATGATTCTAAGTGTAATTTTTAAGCACACAGGAGCTCACACATGCTCATTCATGGGATAGTAGTTCCCTCTTGTGCTGCAGCTTCCGTCCTTCAAATTTCTGGTGGCAATAAGCTATATACCTACATGTGTGGCTGTGGATACTGATTGGTGGTCTTGCCTCTTGCAGTTCTTTGTCAAAATGGAAAGTTAAAACTGTCAGAAGAAATAAAAATAAGTTGCTTTTAGGTTAGGTTTCCCATGAATTCCACATCAGTGTGCGTGGCTTACAAAGAAACATGAGTGCTAATGGTTTGCTTAGTTATGAGACATGAAATTATTCAATGTTTAGAGTCACTCTGTTTAAAATGTGAAGGTACTGGTAACTGTTTTACATTGAGCATTATTTATAAAGCTTATTAAATGTGTCACACTAATTTAATAATGGTGTTTAACATTATATGCAGTTCTTCTGTGTATATATACAATAATCTGCAGGCTATAGGCATGGATCAGGTTGTTGTGTTACATGTCATTAGAAAAATGTTCAGTAGGAGGTGAATTTGTCAGAAGGAGCACTGTGATGGCATGAGGACAGATGCATATGTGCTATATCACAAACTGAATGAAAACACAAAGTTCACTTGTCTTTGATTCAGCCTTATTCAACAGTTGTATCGCATTTAGCAATAGCTCCTGGATTTTCTGTTGGGAAATTTCCAGAGTATTTTTGCCTCTGAACCTTTGCAAATTCACTAACTGCAGTAATTGTGAAATTTTAACATCCCTTCCAAATGTATAATAACAATGCGCAAAATTATGTCTAGGCAAGTGTCATATATTAATAGACTCTGAATTTCAGCTGATGAGGTGGTCTACTGCATAGCTCTGCATGGTTACTGGACCTAATTTTTTGTATGACTTAAATGTACTCAGGTAGGCATTGAGGAGATCAATCATGATTAATGTACTTTGCATTTTTCTGTACATTTCTGAGACCACATACTTCTCAGTGCTAAAGTTTCAATTTTGGAGGGTTTTTTTTTTGTTTTGGTTTGGGGTTTTTTTTGGTAGCAGTGCATATTCTATATACTAGTGATAAGTGTTAGTACTAGTGAGATGTACTTCAGTAGACTCTTCCACGTGAATGAGGCTGAGATAAAAGCAAACTAAAACACACTTCCAGTGCAGCCTTAAATCTCATGGTAGGTCAGTTTTGCAATTTTACTTAAAATGCTCAGACCAAATCCAGTGGTAGTGAACTAGAAGACTCATTTTGGTGTGGTTCCCAGTAAATATAAACCTATCTTAGAAGTACCATAAACCAGAACAATTCCCAGACTGATCTACCCACCAGAGAGATCTCAGAACTAACTGTGGTTTACTAGTTTTCCTGCTGCTTACAGTGAGTACAAAAATACTGAGTTTATGCCAGAGTAAATATATCAACTTTTTTACCCTTTTTCAGTTAGCAATGCTCTTTTAAAAATTTTGTTTAAGAACAAAGAAAATAATAATGGTTTGTTGTTTTTGAAATATTATATTTGGTACTTCTGAGTAAAATGTACTATTCCCATGATATACTGCCATGCTCAGTTTGGTGATGAGAAATTAAAAACTGCTGCACTTTCCTAATCCCACTCATTCTTTTTTCTGCATATGCAGTAATTACGTAGATGTTTTAGCATGTAATAGGGTGCTTTCGATCTCTTGTCACTTGTCTTTAACCTAGGCTTGAAATCACCCATTAAAGAGAATTCATTAAATGGTTACCAATACCAATTAGTGGATTTTTTTTTCTCTCAAAAACATTGAAGATGTCGAATGAGGCACTGCTTACTGGTATGGAAATTGTTATTTTTGTTTGATTGAAGTGTCTTGTCTTTCCTAACTAGATTGGAGTGTTACATACATACTAACATCCAAATAAATGATAGGAAAATGAAGGATAGATATATNTTTTAGATTTTTTAAAAAATTATTTCATTAAGATGATTTTAAAACAAACTTGTGTGTGTCAGTAAGGGTATGCATCAGTCTAAACTTTGTGCTTGACAAAAATTGTATTTTTTGTTTTCAGGGGACTGGCATGAGTGTAAACTTAACCAATTGCAGAGTTGGAGAGAATGTTATCAATCTTCTGTTTGTTTTTATATGTGTCAGCATATAGATATATGTGGCTGTACGGACTGCACATAAATACGTTTAAAAATGCACAGACATTTGTATACATAAATATTCAGGCAGTAGCTGTGAAGTGATATTTGTTGAGAAGCTGAATGTGATTAATAATAAGAGGTCATTTCAGCAGTCAGAAAAACTTATTTCTTTTACTTGTGCTCTATTCAAAGGCACGTCCAGGCATAAATAGGATAGATGTTTCTCCATCTGTAAGGGTATTTATGGTGCTTACAGTGTGCATTCATACTGTGGCTTTTGAAAATTTCTGAAATGCAGCCATTTATAATCTTGTTTCTGGGAAATACAGCTTGTCTTCCTAAACTAAACAAGACACTCTACCACTGGAAGAAGGTAGTTTTCACCTGAAGCTCAACTTGAGAGGGTTAATAAATTTAAAGTTATTTTGAGTGCTTGTACTCATTATCTGTGGTTGTTTTAAGTACCCTTCAAGATGTTCCTAACTGAAACAGAAGTGAAGGATGGACTTTATTTTATTTTCTCCAGTGGTTTTCCTGCATGGATTTGGGAACACTTGTGAAGTCAGTCTTTCCTTTCTGGGCTTAGTGGCCCCATCCTGCATGAGATTTGGCACAGGCTTCTGAATAAAATCCTGCTTCTCACAAGAGATAGGTTTGCATGTGTGGAGCAATTTGCAGTGCTGTTTTGACTTGTTGCATTTTTTTTATGTTTACCTGGGAGAGTGGAGTTTAATAATTTTTTTTTTTTGGCTAAAGCTATTAATTAGAGATTTCTAAAAGAAACCTTTGCTTTGTTTTGGAATACATTTATATATGATGCTTTTATGCATTAGTTTTAAATCCTGAATTTATTATAGTATGGGTGCATACTATAAGATGGGTAGAGTATTTTGAACTAGCCGAACTTCCTTTGAGAAATCTGAGTAAAATGAATCAGCTTCAAATTTAAATTCTTTATATTCTTAAAATACTCTTTACGCAACTGGCGTTACCGCTTCTTTTATAAGCTGCTGGAATTTTGTGGAAAGGTATTCCTGAATTAAAATATGCAGAAATCTCAGAAGTAGAAAGCAAAAGAACGGTATGATGTGTTTTGTAAGCATGTACTTTAACCCGGAAACCTCCCCTCCACAAACCCAAAACAAACTGAGGAAATAAGAGAGCTTGTTGATGTACCTTATAGATGCATAGAGGTCTCTGTACCTGGGAGGCAGGAACTACTTTCAGCCAAGAGGTTGTTAGCATTCTGGCTATATGTCCCTGCATCCGTGATGGTACTGCAGTGTCTGCAAGAAGTATCTATTGTGCTTTGGACAGCTAAATGAAAGTGAGGGAGACTTGACCCCAAATGGAATTTGGAGAGTGAATGGAAAATGAGATTAATTTTCCAGGGTTGTAGAAGATGTGCTGCTGATTCAATGAGAAGACATGAAACCATAGAAAATGGAGCTTCCTTTATTCTTGTCTTGACTGAATTATTTGTGACATATGTAATTTAATTTAACAATACTAAACAATAGCTTAGTATCAGTGAGCCTAGAAATGTAGAATGAAGTTCTGCCTTTTGGTCATGGACATTTCCTGTTGATTATAGCCTATGCTGACTGAAAGAAGGCAAAAATCTTGATCAGAAGTTTTAATTGATAAATATATCTTTACAGATTTAACATAGTTCAAGCACAAACATAATAATTCAGTCCTTGATGAAACAGAAGTTAAATACTGATGATAAGAATACATCAGACCTATGTTTCTATGAACAAGTAGTGCCTTGGTGTTTACCCAAATTTATTGTCAGGACAGTTTTTATAATGTAAATGCAAAACATGCCTCTTTTTTTTTTTCCTTATTCCTGATTTTGGGAACTGGAAGGAGGATATTTGAATGTTAACTCATACATCTTTTCAGCAAGAAGTTCTAATTAACTAAAAACCTTTATGATAATAATGTTAGCCTTCTGAGTTAACTAATAAANTCTTTCCTAACTAGATTGGAGTGTTACATACATACTAACATCCAAATAAATGATAGGAAAATGAAGGATAGATATATACAGTTTATTTAAAAAAAAAAAGCAAGCAATTTTTAAAGTCTGCATTAATGATGAATGGACTGTGGTAGTCCTATGTAAAGAGTGTTGATTATTGAAGAAATATGATTCCTAATACTGTTTAATTTGCTGAAACAAATAATAGCTCAAAGTGTTATGCATTGAAGTAATTCATCTTAATAAACTGTACACACACTCATTCCTTTTAATTCTTATAGTATTTTATTTTAGATTTTTTAAAAAATTATTTCATTAAGATGATTTTAAAACAAACTTGTGTGTGTCAGTAAGGGTATGCATCAGTCTAAACTTTGTGCTTGACAAAAATTGTATTTTTTGTTTTCAGGGGACTGGCATGAGTGTAAACTTAACCAATTGCAGAGTTGGAGAGAATGTTATCAATCTTCTGTTTGTTTTTATATGTGTCAGCATATAGATATATGTGGCTGTACGGACTGCACATAAATACGTTTAAAAATGCACAGACATTTGTATACATAAATATTCAGGCAGTAGCTGTGAAGTGATATTTGTTGAGAAGCTGAATGTGATTAATAATAAGAGGTCATTTCAGCAGTCAGAAAAACTTATTTCTTTTACTTGTGCTCTATTCAAAGGCACGTCCAGGCATAAATAGGATAGATGTTTCTCCATCTGTAAGGGTATTTATGGTGCTTACAGTGTGCATTCATACTGTGGCTTTTGAAAATTTCTGAAATGCAGCCATTTATAATCTTGTTTCTGGGAAATACAGCTTGTCTTCCTAAACTAAACAAGACACTCTACCACTGGAAGAAGGTAGTTTTCACCTGAAGCTCAACTTGAGAGGGTTAATAAATTTAAAGTTATTTTGAGTGCTTGTACTCATTATCTGTGGTTGTTTTAAGTACCCTTCAAGATGTTCCTAACTGAAACAGAAGTGAAGGATGGACTTTATTTTATTTTCTCCAGTGGTTTTCCTGCATGGATTTGGGAACACTTGTGAAGTCAGTCTTTCCTTTCTGGGCTTAGTGGCCCCATCCTGCATGAGATTTGGCACAGGCTTCTGAATAAAATCCTGCTTCTCACAAGAGATAGGTTTGCATGTGTGGAGCAATTTGCAGTGCTGTTTTGACTTGTTGCATTTTTTTTATGTTTACCTGGGAGAGTGGAGTTTAATAATTTTTTTTTTTTGGCTAAAGCTATTAATTAGAGATTTCTAAAAGAAACCTTTGCTTTGTTTTGGAATACATTTATATATGATGCTTTTATGCATTAGTTTTAAATCCTGAATTTATTATAGTATGGGTGCATACTATAAGATGGGTAGAGTATTTTGAACTAGCCGAACTTCCTTTGAGAAATCTGAGTAAAATGAATCAGCTTCAAATTTAAATTCTTTATATTCTTAAAATACTCTTTACGCAACTGGCGTTACCGCTTCTTTTATAAGCTGCTGGAATTTTGTGGAAAGGTATTCCTGAATTAAAATATGCAGAAATCTCAGAAGTAGAAAGCAAAAGAACGGTATGATGTGTTTTGTAAGCATGTACTTTAACCCGGAAACCTCCCCTCCACAAACCCAAAACAAACTGAGGAAATAAGAGAGCTTGTTGATGTACCTTATAGATGCATAGAGGTCTCTGTACCTGGGAGGCAGGAACTACTTTCAGCCAAGAGGTTGTTAGCATTCTGGCTATATGTCCCTGCATCCGTGATGGTACTGCAGTGTCTGCAAGAAGTATCTATTGTGCTTTGGACAGCTAAATGAAAGTGAGGGAGACTTGACCCCAAATGGAATTTGGAGAGTGAATGGAAAATGAGATTAATTTTCCAGGGTTGTAGAAGATGTGCTGCTGATTCAATGAGAAGACATGAAACCATAGAAAATGGAGCTTCCTTTATTCTTGTCTTGACTGAATTATTTGTGACATATGTAATTTAATTTAACAATACTAAACAATAGCTTAGTATCAGTGAGCCTAGAAATGTAGAATGAAGTTCTGCCTTTTGGTCATGGACATTTCCTGTTGATTATAGCCTATGCTGACTGAAAGAAGGCAAAAATCTTGATCAGAAGTTTTAATTGATAAATATATCTTTACAGATTTAACATAGTTCAAGCACAAACATAATAATTCAGTCCTTGATGAAACAGAAGTTAAATACTGATGATAAGAATACATCAGACCTATGTTTCTATGAACAAGTAGTGCCTTGGTGTTTACCCAAATTTATTGTCAGGACAGTTTTTATAATGTAAATGCAAAACATGCCTCTTTTTTTTTTTCCTTATTCCTGATTTTGGGAACTGGAAGGAGGATATTTGAATGTTAACTCATACATCTTTTCAGCAAGAAGTTCTAATTAACTAAAAACCTTTATGATAATAATGTTAGCCTTCTGAGTTAACTAATAAAAAGTAGATTGTGTACATTTGTTTTACAGATCTGCTTTTTCAGTGGGTCTAGTCCTGTCTAGCTTGTTCNCTTTTTTTTTTTCCTTATTCCTGATTTTGGGAACTGGAAGGAGGATATTTGAATGTTAACTCATACATCTTTTCAGCAAGAAGTTCTAATTAACTAAAAACCTTTATGATAATAATGTTAGCCTTCTGAGTTAACTAATAAAAAGTAGATTGTGTACATTTGTTTTACAGATCTGCTTTTTCAGTGGGTCTAGTCCTGTCTAGCTTGTTCTTTTGCATGGGTATGTCAGGGGAATTTCCATACATACTGTAACAGTGGAAGCAAAGGCTGTCAGACAAGTCCAGTGTGCTCTATTCACCTTGTCTACAAACACCCCACGCAAAAGGATAATTATGTCAGTTAACTGTACCATCAAGTCTTACCAGAACATCTTCCCTTTGCTTCCCCCATGTAATGGGCAAAGAAAATATGTAACACATTTTGTAAGTAAGCTTGTATTTATTTTCTTTTACTTACCTGAGGCTTTTCGTTTGTTTGTTTGTATTTCCCTTTTCTGTGAAGGAAATGTTTCAAAGGAAATACAGAACATACTAGAGCATATGAATACAGTAGGTCATTTTATTAAATATGCATGTTGTTTGTGCGGGTCAGACCTAAGCATTCAGCATTATCTATAAATGAATACCTTTTAACCATCATGTGTTTCCTTCTTCTGATTCACAAATTATAAGTCAAGAGGGAACCAGTAAGATCACCTACTCTGACAGTCTACAGGAAACAAGACATAGAATAATAGTGTCATAGATTTAGTAATTTGGCCCTCCCAGACAACGTAGTGTGCTTGTTTAATCATTAAAAAGTTTGAGAAAATCTGAAAGGTTTGCCACCACTTTGGCTAGCTTTCTTTTGATTTTTGTTCCTTAAGTGAGCTGTGTTTTACAACTACTAATATATTGCCAATGCTATTGTCTCTCTCACTAACAGCCTTGGAAACATTGGGCTAGTCTTTTTATAAACGTAAAAAAATTGTTCCATCACTGCCTAAATCCAGTCCAAGCATCAGTGGATGGATGTTAGTAGAAGGGAACAATCTGAAGAGATATGCAATAGACTGCATATTCTGCCTCATTCGGTATGGAATAGATACAAAATTATGAAAGCCAGTGTAAGTATTGTATTTTATGGAAGAGCTTATATGAAAAACATTTTTCAGTTATGGACTTTGCTGAGGTTAGAGTAGGGATTAGGTTCTGCATTATGCAGTGGCCTCTTTGGAGGCACAGTAGCAACACATGTAATGCCGCGCAACCAAAAGCAAGGATGGCGATACAATTTTCATTCTAGTTTTTGTACATATATACAGATTCATCTGAACAGTTTGTGCTGTCAGTAATAACTTGTTTTTCTTCTCCAGAAAGTTGTATTTTTACAAAATTGTTTTTCTGATAGATACGGAGATTTTACAAACTTGAAGCTCATGAACCATAAGTGCATGACTTTGCTTTCACTAAATGATAGCCCTCCTGAGAGCAAAGGCAGTAACTATTGTCAGCACAACTATACAAAGTCAGTGAAGGCAAGTAAGTATAGGACTTCCAATTCAAATACATTGGAAGTCCAAGTAGTTAAAATACAATTTGTTATATATAATATGATTTGGAAGAAATACGATGCTCTGTGGTTTTAGGATAAGTGTGCAGTATCAGATTATTTGGTTTAAGTAATATTTTTTTAACTATTATTATTTTATAAGAATAACTCCTGGCAATCTGTTGACTTCTGTATTTGTTAGGCAGTGAATGCCTATGAGTCCTGTAAAAGTGAGGACTATTGTTGCTTCATAAAGATCTTACAAAACATGGGAAATTGATGTGGAAGATAAATCTGCTCCTGGCTTTATGACATGGCTGAGGGTTTGAGGGTTTGAAGTAGATTTCTTTTCTTACATTTCTTTTTCTCGTCTTGAATCCTGACAGTAGCATTCACATTCAGCATTTCCCAGTAAAAAGGACTGCAGAAATAGTGGTTTTATTCTTTCTGCACATCACTTCTTCAGGCATACTTCTGCTCTGATGCAAATAGAAACCTTGAATTAGCTAATGGGCTGTGGATGAGTAGTGAGTTGATTACTCTTCCTGATGGCCCAAAATTGTAGCACACCCTTTTCTGTCACCTTACTTCATCCACACCCTATTCTAACCCATTGAGTTGTTTGTCTCATCAGTGTGTTATGCCTGGGTTTTTGGACTGTGTATGTTCTTTCCAGCAGAGGCTGTCATTTGTTCTGTTTCTATGCTGTCTAGACCAATAAGAACTCATAGCCTTATTTCATGTATAAGAAGTAAAAATGCTTCTCACCACTGGGATTTTTTGCATGTGGTTTTCTTCTTAAGAGTAGAAAATGGAGGGGTTTCTCATTTATGATGGATCTTCTCCAAAATAGTCTTTCCTTAGAAATCTCGGAACAAAGCTGATCTACTCCAGTTTCCCAGAGCTTCTGCTGATTATCTGCATTGCAGCCTAAAGGAGGAAGGCTACTATCTGAAATTGTTGTAGAGTTTTGAACAACAGTGACATAAAATGCAGTCATTACTTGGTTTTAGATGAAATCTAGACTAAGAACATCTAAAAGAAATTATTGTTCACACCAAAGCTTTTTCAACCAAAAAGCACAATTGTGTCTGCTGTAGAAACAGAGTTAGTTTTTTTTGGCTGGGAGGAATACCACATGGCTGTAGGGACGTATGTAGGAGTATCTACAAATTTTTGTTGTCATGTGTCCTTCTAGAAGAAAAGAGATATGAAGAAAACAAGTGATTAGAGTATATTTTTATGTACTTGCTGCATTCTAATATCAGAATAGAAAATGTACAACAGTGTTAATGTACTTGTGAGTTTAGTGTTTAAAGTAAGCTGGAAGGCACCTTTCTGTAATGCTCTTAAGACAATAGTTTTGCTTGAAGCTTATTGGGGTTTTTTTCCCTCCCTTCTCCCAGCACACTGAACTTATAAAATGACAGTGTTGACCTGTACTATTTTTCCTGTTGGAAATATCTGTATGTGTCTTCAGAGTATAATTTAGTTACTTGAATTTCTAAGTCTGACTTCTGATCTGTACTGTTGCCACACACACCACTTGTTTCCCTCAACAGAACTGGTGAACTTCTTTGCATGCTTAATGGCAATTACTTTCCGAAGAGTCTATCAGTGTAATTTACCTACTTTTTATACTTGGCCTATGATTTGATAAGAATTTGATTTGTTAAACTTGCTAATTACGTATTGCAAAATTTAAGCTCTTGAAACACCCTCATTGCACTTTATTGCTAGTGAGAAGTTCTCTTAAGTGATAGAACTGTGTGTACATAGTTCATACAGAATTTAGTACGTCAGGGACCTATTTTTATTTCTGTGGTTTTCAGTAGCTGAAGTCCATCATAAGACATGTTTGTTTTAAATTAAGCATTGGTGGAGAAAAGCTTAAGGTAAGCTAGCTAGGGGTTTGCTTACCACATACAAGGTAGTCAAAATAATTAAACTTTTTCTTTAATTGGCTTGTTGAGATATTGAAGAGCAACCCGAAACTGAAGAGCACACATTCAGTTCATCTGGGTTTCTGAATGTTTGGGTTTTTTTTTCACAAGTTCAAGCATGACTACCCTAATACTTTACCAAAAACAGCGATCTCTAATGATCTCACGTGGTCGGCAGTCCACATTCATCTGTGAAACAGCTCCATGCCCTGCAGCACCATACTGGGGTGTGTGCCTCACTGTGACTCAGAGATCATCATTTCCTGCAGCAGCTAGTTAGCCTAATGCTGCATAGCCTGAGATGTGACAAAATCACAGCACGAGGTGATATGGCTACAGGCGTTTTGACTATTGAAGGTAGTCTTGTAGAGGATATGACGTGTAGCTTTGTATCACATTGCAGCATGATTCCTGTCTCCAGCACTGATGAATGACATGTATCTACTTTTCTGTTTGTGAGAGTCAGTGAACAGGAAAGCCAGAATTTGTCCTTCGAGAGAGTAGATACAGTGTTGTTTAAATTATGGCTAATATAACATACTTAATAGTCAGAATTTAAAAGCAGAATATTATTTTCTGGACTTACTACCATAATTTGTTTTTAGAACTCTTGAGTGGGGGAGGTTTCAGTGGCTGTCTGCTGAGCTGTAGTATTGAATCTGTAAGTATCAGTAATGTTATATTCAGTTCAGTGTCATTCTTACAGAGACTCTCGGGACTTCAGCAGATCTTTGCAAAATGATACTGTACCTCTCCTGTATGAATGGGTATGAGGTTGCTGTTCTTGTGTTTTGAGTTTGTTTACTGGGGGAAAAAAAAAAATCAATCAATTAAAATTAAGAGAGGAAAGTATGCTCTTCCTCTAAAGATTATGAAGAGAATAAATCTGTGTCAATCAGTAAACAGTCTCCATAACTGTGTGAAATCTAGTGCAACGCTTTGGAAGGAAGATGTGATCATGTTATCACCAAATTGTGGGAAGAATTGTTGAATGCCAGTTCACCAGCTGGAGTCTTGGATTTTTTTTTAATTGGTCACTTTTTAAAATTACATTATCATTACTTTCCAGTATCAGCTAAATTTATGCTAGTCACAGTGAGGCAACAGATTATAGATCCCCATAAAAACAAGTCAGAGCTCTGTAATCAGTTTAGGCTAGGTTGAGAAAACAGTCAGTCACTTTTAAATTGGTCACACACCCATATATGTACATCAAATTAGTTGTCCAGCCCTTCTAAACTGCGTGCTAATATTACTTGAACAGACTTTCTCAGGTTTTAAAAGACTGGAAATAATTTTGATTTAATGCATTTAATTTTTAGTTCTGTATTTGTAGAAGGGATGTTATTAGAAGTATGTCATCATGTTAACACTGGTATATGAGAATGCATCCTTCCCTGGAGGTGTTTAAGGTGTGAGTGGATGAGGTACTGAGGGACATGGTTTAGAGATTGGTGGGAATGGTTGGCCTTGATGATCCGGTGGGTCTCTTCCAACCTGGTGATTCTATGATTCTATGATTCATTTAATTTATGTCTTCAAAAGTGAGATATTTTTATATGGGTAGTGGTAATTCAAGGCTTTCAAGCTGAACATAGTCTGTTTGAGGTCATTTTTAATAATCACAGAATCATAGAATAACCAGGTTGGAAGAGACTCNGGTCTCCCCTCAGCCTCCTTTTCTCCAGGCTAAACAACCCCAGCTCTCTCAGCCGTTCCTCATAAGGCCTGTTCTCCAACCCCTTCATCAGCTTCGTTGATCTTCTCTGGACGCGCTCCAGAGCCTCAACATCCTTCTTGTGCTGAGGGGCCCAGAACTGAACACAGGCTTCAAGGAGCGGTCTCACCAGTGCCAAGTCCAGAGGGAGAATAACCTCCCTGGACCTGCTGGTCACCCTGTTATTTATTTGGAAGTCTAAGTGAGAGCTTATGTTGATAGAAAGTCTAATGTTTGATTAAACCACTGAACCAAATTAGCAGCTTGAGGCCTATTTTTTGCAAAATACAGAAAATGAAGGATTAATATTAATACTCTCAACATATTCTTCTTTACTCCTGAGAAGGTTAGGAGACTAGAATAGAATGCTATGTGTTGTAGTTCTACTTGAGTCTATCTCTGTTACTTCAGACAGTATTGGAAGTTGTGCCAAAGCACCTTTTTATTGGATCAAGTAGTTGTGTATTAAAGCTACTGAATTAATCTTAAACTGTAGATTCAACTTTCAGTTCTCTTCATCTACTCTGCTTAAGATGTCTGGTAGGCTGCAAGACTGCTTTCTATGGTAGAGTCACTGGTGTGAAGCTCAGAATAGCGATGATGGTGTAAGCTCATGGCAGTACGGCTTACAGAAATGTGTGGACAGTCTTTGTTTTTGCTTGACCACGTAGGAATTAATTGCTAGCGAATTAGTATGTTCTAAGAATTTGAGGAATGTAATGTGATGTGGCGGTACTTCAAGACATATTGAGGAAAGGGGGAAATGTGCTCATGGATCCCATTGTACTGTTTTAATAAGACAATTAGAGTTTTTCTTATGTCTAAATCCAACATAACTCATAGGCACAAATTCACAAATATGGTCCATGGAAGTGAAAAAATGTGAGATTTTTTCTTCTAAGTATATTGCTCGTGTCTGAGATAATGCACTTTGTGTAATTAAAAAATTATAAACAGAAAAAACTTATGTAAAACCACCTGTTGTGGTAGAGTTCCAGTTGTCCTTGTGACAACTTTGCACAAATTCCCTTTGCAGTTTGGTCTTTCCACTGTCATGTCTCTGTTGTCCTGGACATTGCTACTCCAACGTGAAATTCTAACTGAAGATAAAAAGCCAGACAGATCTGATCTTTCAGGACAATGAATTCTTGAGATTTTAACTGTGTAGTACTAGAATTCCTCCCAGGATCAGTGTGAAAAGAAGACAAATTGTGCCTTGAATATCACTGTTGAGCATTACTATGTGCATCCAAGCTAGCATTCCTTTTCATTTGGAACTCATTAATGCTGTGTAGACTTTAGCATTTTATTTTCTAATGCATAAGAGTCTGTGTATAGAAGTTAATTTTCTTCTGGTTTTAGATGCTTAAAAATCCCAAAGCAAAAAACCAGAACCAGCAGAAACAAAGCCCTGCCCTCAAACACTGAAAATTTGGAGTTCTTGAGTCGTTGTATGAACAGAATATGGAACTTGAAGAAGAACTGCACATACTACATAGAATCATAGAATGGTTTGAGTTGAAAGGGATCTTGAAGGTCATTCAGTTCCAACCCCCCTACCATGGGCAGGGACACCTCCCATTAGATCAGGCTGCCCCAGGCCCCATCCAGCCTAGCCTTGAACACCTCCAGGGATGGGGCAGCCACAGCTTCTGTGGGCAACCTGTGCCAGGGCCTCTCCACTCTTATTGTGAAGAATTTTCTCATGCCTAAGCTAAATCTTCCCCTCTCCAATTTAAAGCCATTCCCCCTCATTGTATCACTACATGCCCTTGTAAACAGTCTCTGCCCAGCTTTCTTGTAGCCCCTTTGGGTACTGGAAGGTTGCTGCAAGGTCTCCTCAGAACCTTTTCTTCTCCAGGCTGAACAATCCCAACTCTTTCAACCAGTCCTCATATGGGAGGTGCTGCAGCCCTCTGATTATCTTTGTAACATCATTCTTATGTTAAGGATTCTGGAACTGGACACAAAACTCCAGGTGGGATCTTACAAGAGAAAGATAGAGGGGCAGAATCACCTCCCTTGACCTGCTGGCCATGCTGCTTTTGGTGCAGCCCAGGATATGGTTGGCTTTCTGTGAGCATGCCTTGATGACTCATGTCAGTCTTCTTGTCAATGATGACCCCCAAGCCTTTCTCTGCTTGGCTGCTCTCAATCACATCATCCCACATCCTGTACTGCAACTGTGGATTGCCCCAACCCACGTGTAGGACCTTGCACTTGGCCTTGTTGAATCTCATTTTTTCAACACAGACCCATTTCTCCAGCCTGTCCAGGTCCCTCTGGATAACATCCTGTCCTCCTGGTGTAGCAACTACACCAGTCAGCTTGATGTCATCTGCAGACTTTCTGAGGGAACACTCGATCTCACTGTCAATATAATCAATGAAGATACTAAACAACATTGGTCCCAGTATTGACCTGTGAGGGACACTGCTTGTCACAGATCTCCATCTGGACATTGAGCCATTGACCACTGCTCTAAAAGACCATCCACCTAATTTCTTATCCACTGAACAGTCCAGTCAGCAAATCTATATCTCTGATTTAGAGAGAAGGATGTTGTGGGGGACTGTGTCTGAGGCTTTACAGAAATCCAGTTAGATCATATTGGTTCATTTTCCTATGTCCACTGCTGTGCTTACTCCGTCATAGAAAGCCATTAGATTGGTAAGACGGGACTTGGTCTTGGTGAAGCCATGCTGGTTGTCTTGAATCATAGAATAACCAGGTTGGAAGAGACCCACTGGATCATCGAGTCCAACCGTTCCTGTCAAACACTAAACATGCCCCTTAGCACCTCATCCACCTGTGCCTTAAACATCTCCAGGCAGCCTGTTCCAATGCTCAATGACCCTTTCTGTGAAAAAAAGTTTTTCCTAATGTCCAGCTTAAACCACGACTGGCGGAGCTTGAGGCCATTTCCTCTATGTGTTTTAGCATAGCTTCTAGGAGGATCTGTTCCATGATCTTCCCAGGCACAGAAGTGAGGCTGAAGGTTGGTAGTTCTCAGGGTCATTTTTTCTACCCTTTTAAAAAGTGGGCACAGTGTTACCCTCCTTCCAGTTAGCAAGGACTAAAACATAATGCAGTTCTGTAATACAATTACAACAATTGCCAACAGACTCTGGTTTCATAGTTTGTCTGCCATCCTGCTTGTATTGGAGCAGGTATTGTTTAGCCAGTTTAGTTTTAATGCAGAAGTATTCCATCCTGGGTTGTGTAGTTTCATGGGCGTTATTTACTGTAGCATCTGAGGTTCTTGTTGGTGCCCGCTACACTGTTAGGTTTGGCACCTATAGCTGTTGCTGCTGGTGTATCAGGTAGGTTGTGGGCTTTCATAGCTGTAGACGGTAATTAAACTGATGTCTTCAAAGTGAAAATGTTAGATATAATAATCAATGTTTGGTTTATTTGTCTGTGTAGTGGGTGTTGCGTTAATAGTCGCTTTAGAATATTCATTCTTGACACATCAGGGTAAATTAAATAAAACTTTATTGTGAAATTGTTCCTCTTCAAACTATTAGTTCATAGCTGTTTGCACACTATAAATCATATCCTTGCTCTTGTTTTCTTCCTTTTCTTCGTTTTGTGCTGAGTCACTGGCATTTGGTTTCATGAATCCTCTGTGACCTACTTCTAGTTGTGAGCAGTTAGTACACTACTTTGGTAGTAAAATACTCCTTTTCTGGTATGGATATTTTTACAGGGCAAAGTATATGCAAAATTAATTTTTGTAAATTGGTTGTATGTTCTGTGCTGTGTTTAAGATATGCTTAGTATTTTCTCTTTGTTCTTGTGGGACACTGCATCGTTGTACGGATTTAAGCGTAGTATAGAAAAGTATACTAGGGATGAAAATCAATTTTAAATTGCAATTTTGTCTTGTTTTTAAATTCTTGGGTTTTAATGAGAAAATAGGGTGTTATTTGCTGCTGAAGGGGTCAGGAGAATTATAGATGAGAAGTCAAGCTTACTTGGTTCTAGAAATTTCGAGTTTCTGTAAAACATTACTCACAGAAAGAATATAAAAAAGTATGGATGCATTGTGTGGACCAGATTTATTTCTGGAGGTACATTCCGTTTTGTCAGAGCTTTTCTTGGGATGCTGAATGTGTACTGGTTTTCTTTTGCTAGGAAAATGCTACTAATTTTCCAGTTTTGCTCAGCAGGTTTTTTTGGTAGATGTTAACCACATGAATAAATTTAAAGTGAGATTGTGTTATAGTTGTGCTGGTCACCAGCTATGGGAAAGAACTTGAATTATAGCATGCGGAGAGGAAAAATTTTCTTCTCCCTGGATAATGTGTCATCTCTTCTCAGACCAACCTAGCACTACTGTGTTTTGATATCCAGAAGACTTATTTTAGATGCAAAGGATTCTGACATTGTAGAGTATTTCTGCTTCAGAGATTTGGATACTTGGATCGTTAAAGTGACACAACATGTCAGAGGGAAGGGCAACATTGGGTGGCATAACATGAATGCTTTATCAGTACTTAACTTGGGATGGCATAGATAATTTGTTTCTGACCTCACTGTCTGAGTAATCCAGTTGGTTGAAATGTACTCCACTGAAACTTTTTTTAATAGTGTACTATACTATTTTTAATAGTATGAATGTGTATGTATATGTAAGTGCCAGGTCTGTGGCAACAAACTGAAACACGTAAATCATCTGATCATTCCTGGCTTGTGTGGTGCTTGATGATTAAGCATTACCAAGAAAAAAATAAAAAGAGTGAGTGGATGTCAGAAGCCATGTGTTGTCATCCCTGCTGATGACTATGCCTGGAGATGTTTGAATTGCTTCACTGGAGATTATTCTGATGTTTCCAGTTACCTCACTGTGACTTTGCATCAAAGCAGTGTGATCTGCGTGTGTAATGGATTGGTTTCTTCAGTAGGTGCACTGCTGTGTGGAGCTGCAGTTTGCTCCCAGACCTAGTCTACACACTGGGGTAGTTGTTTGAGCCCTATAGTTAGTCAGTTAATTTTGCTGACTTAGCTTTGTTAGTACACAATTACAGTTAAAAAAGACTATTTTGTTTTCATCATTGATTTTTATTTCTGTCTGGGAAAATCTGAGCCAGTAGAAGACTTCTGCCCTATGGTGTAACTACATCTGTAGAAGGGAGAATGTGATTGTGCAACTATACTAGTGTATGTACACAGCTAACTTTTAAGTGTGCATACTGTATATATAATAAAAACTGTGGTGGGAAGTAGCGATTAATGTAGCTTCTGTAGTTTTGCAAATGGTATTAGTGATGTGCCAGCATGTATTTAATTTTTTTTTCTGTTAAATTTCTCATGAAGCTTTATTATATACAAAAATAACAGTCGACACTTATGTACATCAGTTACATAAGTTCTGGTTTCATCTGAAAAAATAAAAGACCAAATGTAAAGGGTTTTTTATACTGCTTATTTGTTATTTTACAATTAAAGTGATAGAGCTGTGTTAGGGACCTCTAAGGGCAAGAAGATTAATTTGTTATAGTTCCAGATGACTGATGGGGAATGCCACTTTGCTGGTTGCACATATGTGTGTCCAGTGATGTCTTAGCATTGTGACCATTGAATGTCTGGTTGCTTACATTTCAGTGTGACTTTGTAGACGGCCAGTTTCTACTGAACAAACAGTCTCTTCATGGAAGTCACCGGAGCTGGCATTAATTGATGCCCTCTTCAGTAGATTCCACAGATGCAGAAAGCTGAATGGGCGCAGTGAAAGGATTTTTTCCTTTTTTGTGGTCCTGGGAAATTAATGCTTCTAGCTCCTTAATTATGATTTAATTAAAAATCTTGTGGTCAGCTGACAGTGGAAAGGAAGGAGGATGTGGGTCTTGGTAAAGAGAGAGGGTCTTTTGTTTGTAAACTGTATTTCTAAACTGCAGCCAGTGCGTGCATGCTTGAATGTGGGGCATTGATAGTGCTGCCAAAGGTCTCACAGGAACAGACATATTTTTCAGGCTGAATGCTTCTGGTTTAAATGTTCATATTCAGGCTCCTAACCTGTACAGGGCATAGTTTTCAAAATCCTGTATTTTGTCTGAAATAGTGATTTTTTTCTGTCTTGTTTTCTTTATTTCCTTAATTCCAGTGTATTAACAGATTAAGCACTACCGACTGCTTACATCCAAGCAAAAGGCAGTGCAGAGTCTTAATTGCAAAATTAATTGTTTATTAATTATATGGAGGATGAACTTTTAGTTATTTAATGTTGTCTCTAACCTTTTTCAAACATTCAGAAAAAATAAAAATAAAAAATAAAAGTGTTACTTTCACTGGTTTCCTTAAAGAAAGAATGCAAATTTGTCTCATACTGCTTAGCTAAAAATAGACATTTGTTGCAAATTTTTGGCAGCTCTCATATATGTAAGTGAGACTTAAACCACTACAGTTACAACACTTCTACAGGACTTAGGCATTCATTTCCCTCATGTGTCGAATCATAGAACAACCAGACTGGAAGAGACCTACCGGATCGTCGAGTCCAACCGTTCCTATCGAACACTAAGCCATGACCCTCATCACCTCGTCCACCCATGCCTTAAACACCTCCAGGGAAGGTGAATCAACCACCTCCCTGGGCAGCCTGTTCCAATGCCCAATGACCCTTTCTGTGTAAACGTTTTTCCTAATGTCTAGCCTAAATCTCCCCTGGCAGAGCTTGAGGTCATTTCCTCTTGTCCTGTCCCTTGTCACTTGGGAGAAGAGGCCAGCCCCCTCCTCTCTACAACCTCCTTTCAGGTAGTTCTAGAGAGCAATGGTAAATGCTCAGTAAACCACGAGCAATGCTCAGTAAAGAACTATGCTTCGTCATTGTAGTGCTTTCCACTGTGTGTATGTGTATCCTTACTTCAGGTTCTCAAGGTGTTAAATAATGGCAGTGCTTAGGAATTTGTGCTCTTACTTGGGAGAGTGTGTCTGCTGGAGACTAACATACTTGAATGCATTTGTTTTAGGAACTTCTTCCAGAAACTTTCTGCTGAGATGAGTGGCTTAAGGGTCATGCAGCTGTACTATTTCACCTTGATTTCAACTGATTTTAAAGATCGTGTGGTCCCAGCAGTTGGGCAGGAGTACATGGGAGGGGCAGATGTGAAGATGCTCCTTCAGAGGAAGCTCTAAGTGTTA
The DNA here is from genome assembly GCA_013389865.1 of Piaya cayana. Lineage (NCBI taxonomy): Eukaryota > Metazoa > Chordata > Aves > Cuculiformes > Coccyzidae > Piaya > Piaya cayana. The sequence continues at coordinate 129,096 of WAAB01016702.1, read as the reverse complement.
CTGCTTCTGTTTAAAAACTTTGTGAGGTGTTCTTAAGTGCTGACAGGCCTTATGTATTTAGGTGGGATTAACAGTAATTTGGTGATTATAGGTGAACCCTGTTAATGCCCATGCATTTAGGCTGTCATCTAACTATGTGTTTTTCTTAAAGATGTGAAGTTTATAGAATAGGGAATTTTGGTGCTAGAGATGTCAAGGTTTGCTGTGTTGGTATTTGTGAACCTTCTTATTACAGAAGTGATTTTCTCAGGTGATGGGGGCTCAGTCCTTGAAGGTCAGGGACACCCCGGGTCTTCCTGTGAAGTATAGCTGGGCAGTTTTCCCATGCTGAAGATTATTCATGACAGTTCCCTGACAGATGGCTCTCCTACCACCTCATAAAGAGTCTGCCTAGGTCCAGGGCAACTTGGAATTGCGACTAGGTACATCTGCTTCCTCCAAGACTGGAAATATGGTGTACCTGGTGTGCTTATGGTATCTTTCACAGGAGAGATGAAGGGCTTTTTCTAATGTGTTGGCTGTCATCTCTGGCAGTTAAGGTAAAATGTCACAAACTAAGACTCTCCAAACAGAACAGTGGAATTTGAGAGCTGAACTAGTGTCATGCCTTTCCAAAATGTTTGTGTTAAAAGATATGCATGCGATTTTCAGGTCTAAGGTAGATATCTTCCTTTGAGTAACACAACTGGAAACAAACCATAGTTGAGTCATTTGCTTAAGCTTGTTCTTAAGATGAAAAGGTGAGGTCAGGATGTTTATGACAAAAGGCAAAGAAAAAGTTCTCTCTCTTTTATATTTGTTTTAGGAATTTACAGTCTCTTAATGCCATGTCATTTCTTTCAGCTTTTTGTCCTAAGCTGTATTTTGCTTTTCCTGTGTTTACTTCTGGTTGTGTAACACTGTGAAAAAGTTGTATTGAAGTACTAAAAGGCAAAGTGAGGGAAATACATCTTTTTTCAAAACTGTAATTCAATGTTCTTTTCACTTTTTTGTTTTACCATTCTCTTGTAAGCTGCTAACTTTTGCCAGAAGGTTAACGCTATGTATATAAATAAATGTACACACACCTCACAGGTAGCTAGCTTTTGGGATGTGACTATTTACAGATGAGGTATAATCTTTATCTTTTTGGGGGGTGAGTTAACTAAAAAATTAAGTCTACCAATTTCAGAAGAATTGACTCTAGAAAAGGCAGAAGTTGCTCAGGAACATGCTTCAACAACAAACTGGGGATAGTAAAAATATTTTGAGGTCCAGTAGACGCTAGAATTTGCACAACTGTTATTTAGCAGTTAGTTGGTAAGTACTTTACTTTTCAGTCAGAAACTAAACATTGATATGAAAAAGGCTCTTTTAGCTTTAGGATCCTGCCCAAGTTGGAATTAAAAAAAATTGAAACACTTTCTTCCTGGTAGGTTTGATTTGGGAATGCAGTTTTTCTTCAGTCAGGTGCATTGCTCTGGCTTTTTCATACCCATTCACCCCTTGAGTCTTAGGTAGTATTTGCCAAGGATTTTCAGAGAACACATTTAATCATCATATGCTCACTCATTGATGAGAGGTTGAGAGCTACTAGATTCAGCAAGGCAGGAAAGAAGCAGTCCTGTCTGGTCTCACTACTCTTTCCAGTAAAAATGAATTATTACTATTTAATTATAAGAGAAAGAAATCAGGTATAAATATAATTTTTTAATGGGTTAAACCAGAAGAAAACTTCCGGCTTTGAAAGTGAAACCATGCAAACCCCTCTGTACTTCAGGCAACTCCTGATACGCTATGCTTGTATTTGAGTATATGACTAATGTAGTTGTACTATTTCATGATTATTAGCAAGAGAACGGGGGGACAGGGAGAGCACTAAAGAAAAGGAGAAAAACCTCAAAAACGTTCTAAAATATTGTGAAATAATTTAGGGTATATATATTTTAGAGCATGTGTTTATAGTGGCTTTTCTCCTGGGAATGGTCTCCAGAGTACAATGCAGAGCAGACAGTGTTTTATGTGATAAAAGCATATTGTGTAGACTTGTTTGAATAAGCCTCTGATTCTTTTTATATGAAAGTAGCATTGGTACAAATTATTTTGATAGGTATAAACAAATCAAGAAGCAATTCTCTAGCGAGAAGCTGAACAGACTAAATAGTATCCTCTTTCCTTCTAAGGACTGGAAATGGCTCCCTTGTTTCTGAGGTCTCTCCTAGACATCTAGGACATTAGACTTTCTAGGCTGACCAGATATGTAACCACGTGATAGTTTCAGATCATGGCAATAGTTTCAGACCGTGGCAGACTTTAACCCTTTAAGACTTAATGAAATTGACAGGGTACACATTTTTCTGGCCAAGGGAAGCAGTTCCTAAAGCTACTGTCCCTGCTGTTTGGGGAATGTTTTCAACACTGTGAGGAGATCTGTCTAGCTTATAATTCTGTCTCGGTAATTCCATTATATATGGTAAGTTATGAGCACTGGTGCTCAAAGCTGTGGTTGTTGGAACAAACCACCACCAAGCAAAAATCAATGAAAGTAAGCAGTCAGTAGGTCTACATGGAGAACAGTGAGAAAACTGGGGAGAAGGTGGACAGGGTTTCGCTGTGGTAGGTATCTGGATAAACAGGTCTTCCGTCTGTAGTTTGGAGACACTCCCATGCTTTATCTTAATTCCGAACTATGCTGGCCTCGGTTTCAACTGGAGTTACTGAGAGCTCAGGGTATGTGCTTGACTCCTTTGCAGTACTTAAATGGCCTGGGGAATTGGCTGTGGTTAGTCTTCAAGTCTGGATGGATGTTGTTCAAAGGAAATAAGACTGGAGCAGGACCTGTTTGTTTATTGGTTTTGTTGTTTGGTGTTTTTTTTTTTTTTAAAGTACTAGGCTGGTTAAAAATTGCCGGTAGATGGGCTGCTGTGTTCACTGTAGGCATGGAAAAGGCCCTTGCTCTGTACCTTAGCTTCAGCTGGGGGTGGAACTGCAAGGAGATCTCCCACCTACCTCCTTGCCCGAGTGTGACTTATTGGTGTGAGCAGCAGCAGCCACAGGGCACCAGCCTTGCTCCCCAACTAGGGACAGAGCCAGTGGCAGGCACTGCCTGTGACAGTGTCTGTGCCACAGCCTGGCAGATGGCATGCCAGCCTGAGCTGGAGGGAGCTGTATCAGTGAACGGCATCCAGCAGCTTTGACTCACCTCCCTCTGCTCCCCACACTCACTCAGTTTCTCTAGGCTCTTAACAATGAGCACGGGGGACAGAGTGAGAGATATTCTGCCCCCAGCCCGACCACCAGAATGTGATAAGAAATGTCTGTGTCATCTTCTCTGAACAGATGCACTGGGAGCTTGTGGAGTCAAAATCTGGAGTAGTCTGCATTAATGCGAAACTGCTAGGGATGGCCAAGAGCGCAGTGAGACCTGTGTTCTTATCCTCCTTTCTGTGCTGCAGCCTGTATAGGCCCCTGCTCTCCAGCATTTCCTGTCTAATGCAAATAGTTTCTGCAGGGTTGTCTACCGTGCAAGTCAAGGCACTACTTCATTTGCTTAACATCACCAGACAATTGATGCTTTGATCTTCATAGGTGTGATGTATAACACTTTTTTTTTAAATAGCACTTGTTAAATATTATAAACCCATCAGTGTGACTTCTGCTCATTTTTTTCCATTGAGGTGTTTCTGCCTTTTTTTGCATCACTTGAATTATGCAAAATAAAAATAATCATACTTTGTGATGATTTAGGCGAGCTCTGTGAATTTAGGACAGCTGTGAAATTCTTTCCCTCTTCTGATAGTAACTTCTGTTATTAGATTTCTACTCATCTTTCTGTTTTGAAAGAGTAAGTTTTGTGCATTGAGGTTTAGTTAGGTAGCTCAGTATGATAGCAGATGTGCTGTTCATCTAATAACTTGATGTATGTCCCCTTCCAGAACACAAATAAGGTTAAAAAAGGAGTTCAAGAAGCAGTGGGATTTAAATGATCCCATCAGCTGTTCTTAATAGGTTATATGATGTGAAGATGCAAAACCTACATTTTGTGGATAATGAAGCAGAAATCACACAGTGGGCTGGTTTATGATCCTGAGCGTTCTTTTTGTCTGCTTTCTACTGTCTGCCTACTTTGTGTGCATGGCAGACTATACTGTGTATGCAGCATTTTATGAATATTGTACAACTGTGGAGTTAGTATGTAGCTTAATCCTCACATGATTAAATATTTTTCTCTATGACATATTAAAACGGAGTCAGTTTTAGGAAGAAGCAGAACGAATCTAAATATTCAATTTTAGTTCTGTAGAAATTAAGATTTCTTTAAGCTCTACAGGGTTTTCTCCTGTGTGAGAAGAAGAAAAATTATGGATCAAAATGGCTTAGAGAGAGCAGTCACTGGAACTGAACACATATCTAACTAGCAAGCACATTTGAGAAGACTTAATGAAGAATCTGTTTATTTGTTCTATAATATACTGTAGGGATAGAGATTGAGACATCAAATAATGTCTTTGTGACAGTCTTCCCCAGGTCTGAATGGCAGAGACTTGACCAACACTTTTGTAAGTCTGTGATTTTTCTTGGCTGATATTTTTGCAATGATGCTGCGCTGCCTGGATTTAAACCCTTCAGGCAGACTGTGCAGAGGGTGTTATGTGTCCAGTTGGTTGCGTTTTAATTTTCATTTTTTCTGATGAAGAAAAAGACTGGGATTTCCTCTTTTGTGTGGTTGAGGAAAGTTCTGGTGGCACAGCAGCTTGCTGGCATGTGGTAGAGATGGCACGGAATGAGGTGTTGGGCATGAGATGTTATGGTGCAGATACCTATATAGGACCCTTAGCTTACTGTCCATGCACACCTGGCCAATGACCAAAACTGAAAAACTTACTGTAGTGTTGCAAAGATTCATGGTAAACTTTGCCAAACTAGGACAGCCAGCAGCCTGTGTACTTCCATCTTGATATGTTGTGTTTGTTATGTTTTGACAGTGCTCATTTCTTTAGACTAAAACTGGCCTAATTTAAGTTGACTAAACCTTAAATACAGAAGAGTAAAATCTGAATTCCTACACTAAAACAGTTGAAATTTAAATCCTAAGACCCCTGCTTTTTTGCCTTCAGCTCATTAAAGACTGATATGGAATAATTCCTTAGGGTGAGCTATATAAAAAAATAGAATGTTTGGCTGCAAGTCTAATGTTTTAAATAGTGGTATGTGGGTGTGCATGTATATGTGCCTTCATATGAGTATATGTATGTTTTATTTGTCTAAGTGTGAATGTGTAGGTGCCTATATATAAGTATCTATTGTGCATGCACCAAATTTGGAAAATGTATATGCAGACATATAGTCCAGTAAAAACGTATCAGGAAATAATGCTAGGTGATCCTAAATGGATGTGAGCGTGGAACAGTGAGAGCCATTAAAAGGACAAGAAGAAAATTCTGAGTATTTCTAATAGCTTATTTTACTCACATTCAGGTGGTTTGTGCATTTCTCTCAGTGACTGTAGCACTTCAGAACTTTACCTACTTCAGTTTAGGAAATATCTCACAAAATTGTAAACCTTTGCTTCCTTACTCTTTGGTCTCTCTCAGCTATAAAGTAGAACAAGGCTAGCAACAAATAGCACTGAATGGAGCCTGTGGGTCTTGCTCATGTAACTGTTTCCACAGTAATTAGAGAGGAACGTGGTTGGTTGATTTTTTTTTTTCTTTTATGAAGACATCTAGGTGTAAGGCTACCACTAACTACAGCTCTTGTGTTACTTTAGCTTTCTACAACAGGAGATACTTCATCACATACAAGCTTAATGGCACCTTATAACAAGGAAGCTTTTGCAGGTGTGCCTTCTCTATCTTTTCATGAGAGCTAGTTTTTGCATTCAAAGGAGTTTATATCCCACAGAACTTGCCTGGATTCTGGAGAGCTTGGAAATACTCACTAAACTGCTTTTTAATATGAAAGCTTTCTTTTTCTTTAAAAACAAAATAAATACAAAAAACACAGAACGAAACAAACTAAATTCCTTGCTTTAAATGTTTTAATTTTTTATAAGTCAGTGCTGTGTGTACTGTTGACTCTTCAGTGTTGCTGCTTATGAGGGTGATGGCTAATGATTCATAGGTTAGCTAGCTTCATAACAAGTTAAATGTAACTGAAATATAACTTAGATTTAAGTTACCTGTATAGATAATGTGGCCACATGCTATGGACAGCATGTTCCTCCTGAGGTGGTTATCAGCTATGCAGTTTTAAAACCAGAGAAATTATAACCACCTTTTCTATCCTTAGAACCTTTATGGGAGCACTGGGCTTGTATTATTACTCTTCCTTTTGCATACATGGTCTGGTTTTGCATTCTAGGTATGGCAATAGCTTAATTTCTCTGCGCTTACACTGACAAATAAAAGTTTTGTTTGCAGCCTTCCTTAAAATAGGAATCCACTTTTTAATCTATACCTTCAGTTGAAGTGCTGTATGACACTGCTACCAAACTTAAGGAGCTGTATTGTGGAGTAGTGCTGTGCTCAGCATAGGCTCTGAAAGGTGATGAACTGTGATGAAGACAAATCTGTCTTCATTAAAAGTGTAAATATTAATAATTGAGGATGTTGAAGTGAAATCATTATAAATGACTAAAGCAGATGACAAATTTCCCATGAAAACTATGGCAAGTAATAGTCTCTGTCAATATAGCATTCTTTTTCTACTTTTTTTTGGAAAATAAGCAATTAACCTTTACTACCAGTAATGTGCTCACATATTAGCCCTTGTTCTGAGGAAGACAGTTCCATTTGATTGCATACATGCACAATTTTTTCTATTTAATGTTTACTCTGTTAGGAAGTCTGCATTTAATATTTCAACTCTGAATGAAGTACTGCCTGCCCTAGAACAACTGGATTTCTGCTTTAACTTTTCATTCTACTGTTTCCAAGAGTTAGTGGAATATAGCTGTACTTTAGTGACCACACTAGTAAGTTTGTCTTATACTTTGCTGGTTTCATTCTAAGAATTTCTGTCATCTCTTCTCAGATGGCTTTTGCCTGATAGGGGAAGCTTTTTGGCTATTTAAGGAACAAGGTAGCTGTGCTTCATGCAGCTGGATTTAGCAGCTTTATTTTGCCCTTACTTTGTGATTAATGAAGTCGAGCATAAAACACGTTTGTGTAGTGTCCTATTTATTTTATCATGAGTACTTCTCATGGGAAACATTGATCATCTGTAGCAGCTGGAGAAGTGACTCAGAGGTTAGTGTGTTGGACCTGAAACTGAAGCTGAGATGAAGGAGGAACTCCCCAGCATTGAGGCATGGTGAGAAGTCAGGATAGGGAGGAGAGGTGTGAGTAGGCAGGAGCATCAGTGGCAGAGTGCAGAATTCGTCTGTGGGGCATTTGGAAACCCAACAGGAAATTAGGTATTTTATTCCAAGGTAAGGAACAGTAGCAGTAATCCAGGGCACTGCTTATATGGTGTAATGCCAGCTACTCCCCAGATAGGTTGTCATCCATTGCCACTTCAGGTTGTGGGCAACAGACTAGTGTTCAGTAAGGAACTTCTGGGGCAGGGAAGAAAATAAAGAACAAGTGTAAACTTTCTACCCTTTTCCAGTTTTGTGCGCACCCCAAAGCTTAATTATTGTTAACTATGACTGATTTTTTTTCTTTATTCTTCTCTACTGTCTTCTTCTCCCTTGAAAGAGTTGTTTTTCTTACTTCTTTTATCTAGTGCTCTAAACCCTGTGTTGTATCTAATGCCCGGCTTACTAGTCTCTTCTCTGTGCTACGCAACCTGATCACAACGTGAAATCTAAGACTTGGAGAATTGCAATTTAAAGGTGTAGTGCTTTGTATTTTACCAAGGTTTATGTTTCCCTAAGCTGCAATCCCTGTAGACTGTTCCTGCACTGCTATAGCTTCCTGGAGACAAAGAGGCTTTCTTTCAGGACTACCTCTTATCAGTTGGTTTATCTTGTCAGATTTGAATAGGAGAAAAATAGTTTCATGATGACCATAAAAGGGGAAAATTACCTGGTGTTCAGAGATCCAGGAAAAACAATTTCATCTGCAGAATGGCTTCTGAGGTTCTTTAGTATACAGAAGATTGCTGTGTCTAGGCTAAATACAGTTGAATGAGTAATGCTTTGATACTTCCTCAGTTCGACCCAGCTTCTCATTTGTGATTTTCTAGCAGTTTAGATAATCATTCAAGGTTCCCTGAAGATTTTTTTTTTTTTCACCCACAAAGACACTCTTCTTCCTAGAGGTTATAGGGGTGATTAACATTGTTTCAAAGCCTTTGTGAAACAGAACTCACAGTGAGAGCCCTAGGGTGGGACTTGTCCTTTCATGCAGTTACTTGCATGTTACGTTACTGGTAAGAAAAGTATATGAGTGTTTGTATTTTTATTTTCTGTGTTTCTCAATAGAACATTTCAGTTGAGTGTGATAAAAGATAGATTCTCAGTACAGCTGCAGCCATGTCTGAGCAAATAGTGAATTCTTTTTTTAAATGGCACTTGGTAGAAGCTTCCTCATTATGTAAGATCTTGGTATCAAAGGTAGTGCCATCATACTTCCTAGAGGTAATACTTAAAAACGACTCTCCCAAAAATCAAGATAACTGGAATTAGATAAGTTTGATGATTATTTGTGAAAGATGTTGCACTAACTTCACCTGAGAAATATCAAGTTTGAGTTTTAATGTAGAAGTGAATACAGTGCAGTCATTTATTTACATAGGAAATTCTGGCAAAGATGATAAAACCCTCAGTTTCTACACATAAAGGAAAGGATACCAATAAACCTGTATCTAGAAATATTTTTATAGCAAGACCAAGGGAGGTTGCCTAGAAAGTAGTATTGTTTTTGCTGAGAACATATGCAAGGATTAGATGCTTAAAACGTGTACTGTCCTTGTGACAGGTGGTGTGGTGGTTAGTTAGATACCAAACTTTAACATGCAGAACTCCTTTGAAGTCATGTAATGGGGTCTGTTAACATCAGCCTGCAGCACAGATACTGTAGTGATATCACATCATTGTGAATTGATGCAATCTTTGTGTCCTTTAATCAATGTCTGATTACCAGAGTTTCTACTGAGTTCCATTTTAGATTGAAGAATTGCAAGAGTTATTCAGGCTTCCTAAAATAAGTGGAATAGATAGTCTTTAAAATGATGCGAGAAAAGTTACCAAAACCACGGTGATGTTGTATAAAGCCAAAGGGAAGTATTTGGACGTGTTGGAGTGGATCCAGAGGAGGGCCGCAAAAGTGACCAGAAGGATGGAGCACCTCTGCTATGAGGAAAGGCTGAGAGAGTTTGGGCTGTTCAGCCTGGAGAAGACAAGACTCTGGGGAAATGTTATGGCAGCCTTCCAGTACTTCAAAGGGCCTACAAGAAATATGGAGACAAATTATTTAGGGAGGTGTGTTGTTATAGGATGAGGGCTAGTAAGAGAGATTTAGACTAGATGTGAGGAACAAGGTTTTTACAATAATGGTGGTGAAACACTGGGACAGATTACTCAGAGAGGTGGCAGATGCCCTGTCCCTGGAGGCATTCAATGGCGGGTTGAATGTGGCTTTGAGCAACTTGATCTAGGGGAAGGTGTCCCTGCCAATTGCAGGATGTTGGACAAGATAACCCTTAAAGGTTAATTTCTAACTTTGAAATTGATGTCCAATGAAGTATGGAATATTTGCTTAAGTTCCATCATTTAAAAAATAGTTTGAGTGCTGAGTATGTTAAAAATACTTCTGGAGATGTAAGCTTAATGTAGACAGATTCCTCAAAACACTGGTCTTAGTGTTTAACCTTTTTTTTTGCATCTTGCAGGCATCTTTTGTACTGCTTTTTTTTTTTTCTCCTTTTCAGTATAACTTTGGATTACTTTTGAATCTTCCTTACTTAGCTGGTTTTGCCATTAAACTTTGTCCATTCTTTTGTATTTTATTCAACTCAGACCCTATCAAAACTGATGAGTTATGATTTCTGGCTATTATATAGAGATGACAGTGTTAAAAAATTTGCCTTTGGAGATGTGTACAAGTATGATCTGAATCTGCCTTCCTTGGAACCTGCTGTGTTAATGAAATGGTTTTATGTATTAATTTTTCCCCCATTAGTGGTTTTGAATTTAGCCTTTGCAGTATCATGAACATTAGTGTATGCACTTAAATTAATATGTAGTTGCAATCTCTGTAACTTTAAGGTCCTAGTCTCCTTGTGCATTACTATGTACAGTGTTGTGGATTTATGTTTGTGAGTGTATTCATTATAGTAGAAAGAGGAAAAAAGACCCCACGTCTGCCAACAAATATTTAAAAACTGTGATCTTCTTTAAGAAAAATACTCCCTTTCCCAAGTTTAATAGATGTGTAATTTACTATTTATCTCACCTAATAATCTTGTGATATGGGAAATTAGTGGCTTTGCAGATGAAAAATGTATGAGTAAAGAAATGCATTCATCTTCTTAGGCATCATCTGTTCCATTGACAAAAGGCACAGATGTGAGATTTATCTCAATAATTAGATTTATAATTATTGTATCATTCTTAGATTGCTAAATCATTGTTCTTCATGGCATGTGATCTGGAGCTACAGTTCATGCAGCAGAAATAGGTTTAATCATTAAATAGTGATTGTAAATGTGACATTTTTTCAGATTATGTTTGTATGTTTTTGTAAGTAATAAAAAGTATATGGCAGAGAAACAAGCTGCAGTTAGGGAAGAACATTTTGTAAATGACTCTACAGGGCAATGCTGGCCTTCACACAGAATAGAAAATGTGCAGCCTGAGAAGTATCCATGGTGCATTTTTTTTTTTGGAAACTGCAATCTTTGCTGTTATCCGGTATGATCGTAGACTTCCTGGACATGCCTACAAAAACAATAGCTCTGATTTTTAATAGGAGACTGGAAAGTGGAGGAACAAAGTAGAAGAATCTCAAAATGTCCATATGTGGTACATGCTATAAATCTGATGCTAATGTCTTCTTTCCTCTCTTTTTTCCACAGTTGTAGAACAAGCAACAGGAAGAGTTTGATGAGCAATGGCCAGTCTCCAGCTCTACCTCGGCCTCATTCACCACTCTCAGCTCATGCAGGTGATTTTATATTTTCTGCTGCTATGATTAAATTCTTAAAATGTCTGTATGAGGAAGGGAAAACAGGCAAATTCTCTATCCCACTACTCTTCTTTCTACTGTTTGTAGTAGCAAGAAGTTACATATTATTCCATTTGAATTACTCAATTCTTAAGTCCTGTGCTATGGTGAGAAGCTCTCCAAAGGAAAAGACTGATTCTTGGATCTGATTTTTGAAAGATTGAGTCTAATTGATGATACAGCTGAGAACTTGAGCCGTTGAGGAATCTTTAAAGCTCACATGTCTTTAGAAACATTTAGCTCCTTCACATCACACATGGTGATATGTTATTCTTATTTCACTAAGTTCTGTGCAGCAGCCCTCCTAACTGTAGGAGAAAGAATGGTTGCAGCAAACTTAACCTGTCAGATTTCCTGGCTTCTTTAGTCCCATTTCATCCTCTAAGTGTTTTTAGACATACATTGAGAGCTATTATCTTTCCACTCTTCTCTTTGTTTCTCTTGTGTCTGTCTTCATTACCTTGTTCTCCCCTGTAGAAAAAGCTTAACATGCTTCTGTGTCTTAAAAAAAAAAAAAAAAAAAAGCACTGGTGAAGATGTGAGCTCCTGAGAGTTCCCTTTTGCAGTGAGAGTTTCCCTTTTGTGGGAATGAAACGACGAGGCAGACTCCCGATAGATGTAAACCGGAGACCTTTATTGTTGGAACTTACAGATTTATATACCTTTGCTTGTCTGTCCATGTGCTTCCCATAGCATCCTGATTGGCTTAGACCTATTGTCCACATGCTTGTAATCACCGGCAGCAACGTTTTGTTGGTTGACCTCCAAAACCCCACTCACTGCCCCTAAATGCTCTCTCCACCCTGATTTGCATCCCTGATGTTCACCTCTTTGTTCAGTTTCCCACTCATACAATCCAAGGTCAGTTCAAGGACCCCAAGTCAAAAGTATCAAACAGGTCTACATTGGTATCACTGATTCCTACACCCTTTATGGTACCAAATCTTACCTTCCCTGTTCCTTGGTGACCTTGTTCAAAACACAGAATTTAATTCTGGTTCTGGAGCACAAGAGCACACTTCCTTTTTAGTACTTTAGTACCAAGAGGAGCTTGGACAGTTAACTGAACTTGGGCTTGGTATGTCAGGTTGGCATCAGATTGTCCTGCTACAGCCTATCTTCTGGCATAGAGTTAAGAACAATCACATCTGCTTCAAAGTGAGAGGTTGGAAGAGAGATCCCTGAGACTTCTTTCAATGTCTGGACATACTTGCTTTGCTTCAACCTTGGAAAGGAAGTGACCTGAACTTTTTTCTTGGGCACCTTCCCGATTCAGTGAAACGGGAAAATGAAGGACATGACCTGCTGCAGTTTGATAGATTCATATGGAAAGATGGACAGATTATGCATGAGCCTGATTAGCTTGTGCCTTTTAAAAACTATTTTGACTTCTGGTTTCATACTGTCAATGATTTTCTGTGAGAAAATAGGATACTGTATCCCTACTATGAGGGTACATCCAACTTTCTCTGCAGAGAGCCTCCTGTTTCCCATACTGAAAGTAGTTCCATTGGATGTTCTTATTTAAATGTACTGAGTTCTTGACTTCATGTTTGTACCATATTAGTCATTACTGCAGGTCTTTATCCCCCTTTTATAGGTGTAAAGTCAGACTGTGTTTCTCTCTTTGCCTTAAACGTTTTGTCTTAAAACTGCCCATATGTCTTGTGACACCAGGTTGTCTGTGGTGCCGGGTTCAGCAGGACAGTGCAGGAGCAGACACCGCTCTCCCTGGCCAGGCTGAGCTCCCTGTGATGGAGGGAGGGGATGCAGGGCGGCTGCTGCCCCCTCTCCCCCTTCCTCGACCCGCCAGATGGCCTGGGCCGGACCCTCCAAAAAGACACGTGCAGATGGGGGTCAGACAGGAGTTACAAATGGACTCTCAAGGAACCAGGCCAGGCAGTCGGTCTCTCACTCTCACTTCCATGCTTGCTCTCACTCCCTCACTTTGATTGGAGCAGCTTGGACCACGCAGCCTGGATGAAGCTGCTGCTGTCACCACGTGTTCCTGAGGTCTGCTGCTGTCAATGTGGTGATTTCTTTCCTTCCCCTTCTCTCTCTTTCTCTCTTGTCTCCCTTTTGTTACTTTATGGTGTGCATGTCAGATGGAATCTGAGGGACCTGGGCTGTGTTTGGGGATTCGTTTCTGTAACTTTGGGTGGTTGCATCCCAGTGTCTCAGTTGTGTGCCCCAGTATCTTGGCCAGAAATAAGTACTGCTTTTGATATTCTCCCTGGGAGTGACCTTATTGGCCTCCAGATTGCCGGACAGACAATCAAATCCAACTTTCCCCCCTATCCCCGTCAGGGCTGGACACGAGCGTGTGACTCATGAGTCCGGGTTGTGACAGTAGTGTATTCAAGCTGAAGGGAAACAAGATTGTCACTCTTCAAAATTCTCTCGGGATTAATTTATATTACCATCTTGTATAGTCCTAATAAGATTGATGATGTTTTTTGGGAATTCAGTGCCTCAAAGGTATCTGAAGTCAGTATTGTCATCGCTTGTGAGGATGCTCTTGGATTTACAAAGAATCTGTTTCTTTCTGTGTTTATTTCTTTGCTGGTTGGGATAGAAGACAAAATACATACTTAGTTACCTTTGCTTATGTCTTATATGTGAGATGAGTTTTATTTGGACTACTTGTTTAGNCTCTCTGAGGGCAAAAAAATGCTATGAGTTCTCTCTCTCACCTGAAAGAAGGTGTGTGAAGGCGCATTATGTATCCCATGATTGATCTCTTAGGGTGTGCTGCATTAGCATTTATGCCAATATCTTTGGCTTTTGCTCAGAAGTGTTTTTTTCTTTGATATCTGAAGAACAATCATTTAGGGGCCCAGCTGCATCTTTGGAAACAATCTGCCATTGCTTCATACCTCCTGATTAGCTCTGGTTGCTGCTGGTTAATCATAATAATCTGAACTGGAGTTAGTCAGAACAGAATTAATGTGAGCAGTATTGCTCTGTTTTAGAAAAGCATCTTGAATATAATCATAATTCTTCAAGGGGCATTTTATACCTACATTCTTCTAAGTAGTCCTGTTTTAATTCCAGATGCAGGCTGAACTGAAAGCTGTTCTTCAGTTTAGGTAGATGTTCTTTGAGGAGGGCCAGTGGCCCAAGTTTAGGATGGTGATAGTTGCCCCATATGAGGAGGTCATGTAGACGTCTCAGGCAAATTCCACACCTCAACCCCAAATGTCTTTTTCTGTTCCAGAGAGATGGTAGAGCATTGTTCCTACACAGGAAACCTTTATTAATCTTTAAATTTTAGACAAATACTGCATACTTGCGTAGAAGTTTTTAATTCCTAGCCTTATGATCTCAGCCATTTTCAGATTCGTGTGGTAGGATGGGAAGGCGAGACAAGTGAGACAGCACCACACTGAAGCAGTAAATGAATTTTACAGCACACACACAGTGCATGTGTAGCACCTGTCAGAGAACGGGCAGATTCAATTTGTAAACAGGGGCCATGAAAGCTTTGGGGCTTCAGTAAGGAGAAGATAGAGCAGTTAGTAGTTCAAGGTTTGGGATTGAACAGAGAAGTATGTGGTGTGAGACTGAGGGTTAAAAAGGATAGGAGAAGGCAATGTATGGAGTGGGTATGTACTATCTCTGTTAGACACATTAATTACTAATACAATACATGCAATGTACTTTTACTCTGTGCAGGACTTGTAGCTACCTGCGAACATAATTTTTGTTGGTGGAAAATCAGATTTAAGTTTGCAGCTAAGTCTCCCACCATGCCTTAGGTATACATGTAAAGATCATAAAAGATTTCAGGAATAATATCAGCTTTCACTACGTAAACCCTTTCTTATGAAAATAGAAAGGAAATGTGTAGTGGGTAACTTCTTTGGGTTCAGACCTTCATCATTGTAATAACTACCTTAGCTTAGTTTTTCCTTTCACTTCTTGTATCTGGGCTGGAAGATGTTAAACCTGCTGGAAGAGCCTTTTAATTTTTGCATGAACTGTGGGTACCTTCAGAATTGTGAGAAGTGAAGGGCTGCAGAATCAGCTTGGACAACATCTGGTGCCCTGGTCACTAATGGGCTTTTCCAGCTGACTGCTTGCTGCTGCGTAAGCAGGTTATCTGCACCACCCAGCCTGCAAAGTGAATGATTATAATCTTGGCAAGTCAGGGCATTCAGGTGTCCCCACCTTAGCAGTCACAGGAGCTTGTTCCTGTGGGTGATACTAACCCCTAGTGATTAATAGTCACATGGGGTGCTGTTTAATTGTGTCTGCTGCAGGAACAAGGTTTAGCTGTTAGGAGGTAATCCTGTTAATCTTACACCATCTTAAGATGGGGGTTGTGCAAAAAAGATAAATATTATAAAGTGGGAGCAGAGGTTAGCAGTAGAGTCCTAAAGTTTTGATTTTGGCCAAACCTTTTGAATCTACTTATAATTCCTTATATGGAATTTAGAGATAGACCTGACTGCATTTTTTAAATCAGATGATGTTTGCAAGGACCAGTCTCGTGTAGCTTTGAATATCAAATCTCCAGAGTTATATGAAGTAAGTAAATTTCAAATAAATTAGGGAAGGTCTTATTCCATTACACAATGTCTTGGTTAGATTTCATCAGGAATACTGTCTGTGTTTGTTTGCGGGATCATGTGGAGAGAAGGAGGCTGGTAGGATAGAATGTGAGAGCTTTTCATGTAAAACTGAAAGACTGTTGCTTGCCTTAGCAAAAGAGGACTGAAGAGCCTGTGTTGTCATCTAATCAGTCAGAGAAGTTTTCTTCATAGAAGGAGAAGAGAAATACACACTGGCCATAGGTACCAGAATATGAAGGTTCCTGCAGAATTGTCCACTAAGCATGGCAGGGGCAAACATGACCTTTCCTATTGGATTCAATAACTGTATGAAGGAAATTACATAATGTGAAGCAAAATTTAAGCCAAAGAGGTTTTAGCTCAACTTGTGATTACAAGTTCTGTTCTACGATGTTCTGTACCTGTTTAGACCTTTCTAGGCAGACACCATTAAGTGCTGACTGCTAATACTCTTCTCTCACTACATTAGGATGTACTACTTGCATCAGATAATGTTGTTTGATACATGCACTTTAGTTAGCGACTTTGAAGTATACACATCAACAAACCTGTTTACACTGTGTAGTTTAATTGTGTTAGATATAGAATCACATTGGAGGCTTTTGTCTGTATACATTAAATTTAGAGATAGTTTCCCTGGATTTTTAACTTTAATCCTGTGGAGTTTGTCCAATGTAGGCTTAAAAATGAGTACTGGCTTACTGCAGTGTATTTGAAGCAAAGAGGAATTCAGTCTTGCTTTTGAGTAAAGGAAAACTGCTAGAGCAATTTCAGAGCATCTTCTACTGCCTCAGGGATGGGGAGGAAAATGTAAATGGCAAGTTACATGCAGATACAGCTGTCTTTTAAATTAAATCCCATTAAAGCATAACACTGCCAGTATTTTAAGTAGTGGTCAGAACATGCAAAAACGTCCTGGCACATGGGTTTAAGGAGGGAATGTGCAAACTTTCCTTCCTGTTGCCAGTGTGAAGCATAATGTATCCAGGTTTCGAAATAGCTTGAGCAACTAACCTCTGAGTGGGTCTTGGTGGAAACCACTCGCTGAAGTATTTAAAATAATTCTGCTGCCCGGCCGTGTGTTCTGCTGCCTGGCACAGTTTGTTATGGTGTGAAAGTCAGACCTGTAACTGTGGGTGGATGATTTCTTCTGTATAGGTCACTTTGCCATGTGGGTTCACTGCTAAGTAAACTGACACAGAAAGGTATGACCCATTGTGTTACTGTGGTGCTGATGTACTGTGATTTTAGAGGACCGTCAAATAATGACATCAAGACGTCAAGTTGGATTTGGCTTTGATCCATCA
Source organism: Piaya cayana (assembly GCA_013389865.1). Classification (NCBI taxonomy): domain Eukaryota; kingdom Metazoa; phylum Chordata; class Aves; order Cuculiformes; family Coccyzidae; genus Piaya; species Piaya cayana. The sequence goes on along the minus strand of WAAB01016702.1, from coordinate 112,065 downwards.
GGAATTTGGGATAACAGTTATCATTAATCTGTTACTCCCTCAGCACTACCAGAAAGTCATTGCATCTGAAACTATTTTGTAAGTAGGTAGGTATTAAAAACACATTAATGATATACAATGGCCACAGTATATGCCTTTTAAAAAGATTTACAACATCTTCCCTCTGTGGCAAAGACACAGGAGTTCTTCAAGCTACTTACAAACCAATCACAATTTAATTAGTCTCTATATAGCTTTCTTAACAATGGCTGATTGCAAACTGAGCTACCTTGTATGTTGTTGTGAGGCAGAGTATTGTTTTTGTATGTTGATTGCCTATTCATTGTGTCTTCCAGGGTATACTGGAGTTAATTACTTATCTAATGTCTAACCACCATTCAGGTTTACTTCACCAGGTCAGAAACATCAACAGTAATCTTAGCAGCATAGAGAGTACCTGAGGAATAAAACATAAAACATGCAGCAGATCCTGAAGAACAGCAGGGTTTGACTAATAAGCAAGCATTGCACATATGGACAGAGAATTAACTGGCATTGGTTTTTATTTGAAAGTCTCCCAGGTATTGACTTGCAGATGGGTGGATGAATGCCATGATGAATGAAGGTCACATGTAGGACTCTGCTTCTAACCCTGTCTCGCTTTTCTGGAATACCACACTGTAAACCCATAATAGTGCTAGCTTTTTCTCCAGTCATTTGGGGCTTGGATTGTCAGTCTCTGTTTCCACGCTTGTCCCAGTTCTTAGACTTATAGATAAACCCTCAGGATTTAGTAAGCAGGTTTTAGTTATATGACTTTACTGCTTTTGTTATTTTAAAAGCTTATTTGCTCTTGGAAGTAATACTTGCAAATTGATTTTCCTAATAGCAGAATCTGACGCTTTTCCTGAGTGAGACTGAGGCTTCTTCAGGTTTTGTCTGTTAGGAAGTGATCTTTGTTGATTCTAATGAGGTAGTTTGCAGCATTATGTCTCCTTAAATCCCCTGCAATAGCTAGGAAATTACTGCATTCTTCCAATGTGGTTTTGGTGCTGTGTCAGGTTTTAGTGTATGTTCTGACTAACTGATGGATAGTTAGCCATGTTCTTGAGGTGCATTAAATATGTGCATGTATCCATATATAGCTGTTAGAGGAAGGGATTTTGTTTACAGACACCCCCCCATATGCTGGTTTGTCAAATTATTTCCTGTCAGAAGCTGTTTACATCTCACTGCAGTAAGCCTTATTCTGTGCTTTTCTGCCAGAGTTTAAGGAAGCTTCTCTTTTTTTTTTTTTTTTTTAATCTCTTGCATAATTTACTTACACACACCA
>WAAB01016702.1:100571-110576 GCA_013389865.1 Piaya cayana | reverse complement strand
CTATGTGGAATTAATAGGACCTCTTAAGGGCATCACTATGATAAAATGCAGTGCTAATTCAATGATTTGGGTAGAAATCATTTGAAGTTCCTTTAAGGACTCACTTTTATTGTACTAGGCTTCTCACATGCAGGTAGTCATTTTCTCCTCAAAAGCTGGATGTTGATTCTAAATGTCTGCTTAGGAGCTTTTTAAAATCTGTTGCTTAATGTTGCAGTATCATGCCAAAACCCAGAAAGCTACAAGTACATTACTTTAAGTGTTGTTGTTGCAGTCTGTTCCCTATTTCAAGAAAGGTTGACTTTTAGATGTACATCAGTGCTACTTTAAACCAAATCCTTTTAGCTTTTAGTGTTACTTTGTTGGTTTTGGTTTTAGGGGTGTTGTTCATGGTTTATCTTTATTTATTCTTCAGGAACCATGTGTTCTTTAGTTGTAGGTGCTAAGGGGCAGAGGGGGCAGGAGTGTCTCAGCAGCTGTCTTCTTTCTGCACATGTGCTGGTCAGCAGGGAGTCAAGTGCTTTAGTAGGAAGAAGTAAGAGACCCTAAAGTTACAACCTATTCACAATGTGCAGTTGTTTCTTCTCATCACAGAAGTTGGTCACCTTTCTGTGTTTGGTCTAACAGAACCAGTGGGGAAAAAAAGTAATTTAGTGGGGTTTGCCTGCGTGTTTATTTTGAAGCTAGAAAATGAAAAATGAAAACTGTCACAATAAAGCCCCTGTGGAAATACTGCAGAGACTTTGTGTAAGGGCTAAGTCATGCTGGTTATTGCTTTCCTGTCTTTTAAATATTTTCTGTGAACTGAAATCCCCACCCTGTTTCTGATATTAAAAATACATTTATTTCAAGTTAATATACAGGTTTTTTAACTTTTGTTCTCAAATTAATTTGAGACTTCTCAAATTAAAGGGCTAAACAGACCCTCTTATAGTATGTGAATTAGAAAATCCAATACCTAAAGGTGAAATGAAAGTGAAATGTAAGTTGAAATAAGATTCTGTTTCAGAGGTTGATTTCTCATATATTAGTTTCTAATCTGCCTGGAAATGCTTGGATTAATATGCCTGAAACGTTTTTGGCGGGTTTGGTTTTTTTTTTTTTTGTCTCTCCCTCTAATAGTTGCTTTCATGTTTCCCCCCAGTAGGAAACAGTCCTCAAGACAGCCCTAGGAATTTTTCTCCCAGTGCCTCAGCCCACTTTTCTTTTGCACGAAGGTAAGAGGTTGTTTGTGATATGCAGCATGCATTTTGTTTAGAGGAAATGTTGTTGGACCGAGATAAAAAGATAATTACAAATACATCTGTCAAATTTACCACTTAGAAGGAAAAGTGTTATATTGCTTTCCTAAACCNTTTTTTTTTTTTTTTTTTAAACTCTTGCATAAGTTCACTACACACACCAAATTATAGCTATGTTTTTTTTTCTAGTGCAGTAGCTAAGGTTTGTGGACATGTTTTATCTGCATAGTGTTACAATTTTTTTTCCTTACCTTTATTAAATAAGCTCTCATAGAAGCAGAGGAAATCCAGTTAACCGTTAAATTAATCACTGTTGCTTTTGGTAATTAGTGTTTGTACATCATCTGAGACAAGAATAAATTGTGTTGGTCCCCAAATAAAGACTGAAATTTGTGCCAGCTCTCTGACTTCATATTCCCTCTGCTTCCTCACCTTGTTCAGGGAGTGAAAATCCTTGCAACCCTAAAATTAATGAGGGCCTCAGGAGTGTCTCAAGGATGATGAAGCTGGGGTCTTGAGGGGGAGGAAGGAGTATTGGAGGGATATAAATCAGTTGTGATAGATAAATGGGAAAAAAAATAAAATTGGAGGTACTGGTCAGTTAGAGTGGAATCCTTGTCTCTCAGCCTTGTGGGAAGAGCAGCTGTGAAGATGTGATTTAAACGTTGTTCAGAAAGCATCCTGCATCTGTGTTTAGCCAAAGAAAGGCAGGGAGGTTGGTGTTTTCTGCATTGGCTACCTAATAGGTCCATGAATGTGCTTTCCTATGTGGAATTAATAGGACCTCTTAAGGGCATCACTATGATAAAATGCAGTGCTAATTCAATGATTTGGGTAGAAATCATTTGAAGTTCCTTTAAGGACTCACTTTTATTGTACTAGGCTTCTCACATGCAGGTAGTCATTTTCTCCTCAAAAGCTGGATGTTGATTCTAAATGTCTGCTTAGGAGCTTTTTAAAATCTGTTGCTTAATGTTGCAGTATCATGCCAAAACCCAGAAAGCTACAAGTACATTACTTTAAGTGTTGTTGTTGCAGTCTGTTCCCTATTTCAAGAAAGGTTGACTTTTAGATGTACATCAGTGCTACTTTAAACCAAATCCTTTTAGCTTTTAGTGTTACTTTGTTGGTTTTGGTTTTAGGGGTGTTGTTCATGGTTTATCTTTATTTATTCTTCAGGAACCATGTGTTCTTTAGTTGTAGGTGCTAAGGGGCAGAGGGGGCAGGAGTGTCTCAGCAGCTGTCTTCTTTCTGCACATGTGCTGGTCAGCAGGGAGTCAAGTGCTTTAGTAGGAAGAAGTAAGAGACCCTAAAGTTACAACCTATTCACAATGTGCAGTTGTTTCTTCTCATCACAGAAGTTGGTCACCTTTCTGTGTTTGGTCTAACAGAACCAGTGGGGAAAAAAAGTAATTTAGTGGGGTTTGCCTGCGTGTTTATTTTGAAGCTAGAAAATGAAAAATGAAAACTGTCACAATAAAGCCCCTGTGGAAATACTGCAGAGACTTTGTGTAAGGGCTAAGTCATGCTGGTTATTGCTTTCCTGTCTTTTAAATATTTTCTGTGAACTGAAATCCCCACCCTGTTTCTGATATTAAAAATACATTTATTTCAAGTTAATATACAGGTTTTTTAACTTTTGTTCTCAAATTAATTTGAGACTTCTCAAATTAAAGGGCTAAACAGACCCTCTTATAGTATGTGAATTAGAAAATCCAATACCTAAAGGTGAAATGAAAGTGAAATGTAAGTTGAAATAAGATTCTGTTTCAGAGGTTGATTTCTCATATATTAGTTTCTAATCTGCCTGGAAATGCTTGGATTAATATGCCTGAAACGTTTTTGGCGGGTTTGGTTTTTTTTTTTTTTGTCTCTCCCTCTAATAGTTGCTTTCATGTTTCCCCCCAGTAGGAAACAGTCCTCAAGACAGCCCTAGGAATTTTTCTCCCAGTGCCTCAGCCCACTTTTCTTTTGCACGAAGGTAAGAGGTTGTTTGTGATATGCAGCATGCATTTTGTTTAGAGGAAATGTTGTTGGACCGAGATAAAAAGATAATTACAAATACATCTGTCAAATTTACCACTTAGAAGGAAAAGTGTTATATTGCTTTCCTAAACCCCAGCTGCAACAAAGTTGTACTGGCTTATTGATATAAATGCAATAATACATTTTTGGCCTTAAATTAAAAATAGATTTTTAATAAATTTTTTAATTGTAACGGATCCAATTCAAACACTACCATCGCATACATTGAGATACAGGGAAATTTTGTTACATCTGTTTTGTTTGTTATTCTTTTTCTTAACAGTGTAAGAAGTACATTGTTTTTAAGAACCCTATTGTAGTGGTCCTGAATACAGAGCCTGATTTTACTGGCTGCAGTAATAACGTCACCATACGTTTAATACCTGACTTTGGCCTATTTTACTATTTGTGCCACTGAGACATTCAGCTCGGTCATAAGAATATTGTGAGAACTAATCAATGTTGGTAGAGTCCTTGAAGGTCTAAAGTGAATTTGAAGTGGTCTGTGAAGTAAATTATTAAGTTAATCACAACCAACGTTGATAGCATGTCATGGGAGGCTGCTTGTATGTACCAATGTGGTTCCGTATCACTTAACACCTTGTCAGCTTACCTCCAGTAATGCATTCATTAACTCTAAGCCTGGGAGAGTAGGCAGAGATTCTGTGTTAACCCAAGAGTGTATCCACGAACAGTGAAGTTGGAATGCTGTAGCTTTTTTTTTTTTTTTTTGCAATGAGATGACACTTGCCACTATAGTTTTACTAATTATCGTTTGAGAATTCTGTAAATAGTGCACATAAGCTCTCACAAGAGTAAGGAAATGGCTTATTTTTTAAAAAAAAGCCGCAAAGGGGAGAAAACTTCACTTCTGCATTCCACTTATATGAATCTAATTAATCTGTGACAGTAGTTCTTGTCAATCTTTCTAGGACCACAAGTCACTTTTAAAATCAACACCATAAAGCCGAGTATTCCTTTTCAGTTTACTTCCCCTTGAGAGTATCTTTAAAAGAAGGAAAGCTGTCTCTTCTTCATAAATTACATTTGTTTGTGAACAAGTTTTTAGAAAGATTCATTAAATCCAGAAATAGCTTGTTATGGGAAAAAGCAGATGTGAAAGATGGAACATTACTTAGAAATATAGCAGGCAGGAAGTAGTTTTCCTTTCTCACTCATAATCGATAGAAAATGTAAGCATTGTTTTTACAAACCTTAAAATTGAGAAAAAAAATTTATTTACCAATATTTCTATTCGATTTTGACAATTTTTAGAGCCCGGCTCTAGATAAATTCTTTAATTAAAGGAATGCCAACAGAAGAAGCTTCTATAGTTTCAAAATATTTCACTGTTTCGGTGGAATTCAAGAAACTTCTGAAGTGCAGTTTTCTATGGAAACTGATTTTTGTTCTGTGTTTATAGTGAAAGTACTTGATAACACTGAAGTTTAAAACTGCGTTAACGTAAGATTTTCATATGAATTTGGTATGTGTGTTGTGATTGTCTTCATATAACCTGTGATAGGATGTCTTGTGCTAGTAAAATGACCTGTAGATAATGAGAGCAGTTTTCATCTCTTGGGATAGAGCAGGTTGAAGCAGCAGAGGCAGAGTGGTATAGGTGTATACAGTAAGGGTACCAAAAAGCTGCAAAATCATGAGGAATTGGGAGGGCAAGGCAAAGAAGATGGTTTGGAAGCCTGTGGGAAAGGGAGGCTTGCAGCTCTTTCTTATCAGCTGCTGACCATGCCACTTACTTCTGGTGTGTTGGGCTGCAGGCAGCCTTCCCCAGGCCCCTTGGCCATGAGCAAGGGTGTCGCTCCTCTCTGCCCACATCTGGTGGGGGGTGATCAATGCCTGGGTCTAGCCTGTGCTTCTGTTAGCCATGGCTTAGGCCTCTTCCACTGGTATGTAGAAATCCAGCATCTACAAGCCTATGGGTAGGGGACATAGCCTGATTCCAGAGCTGCTAGAAAGTGTATAGTGCAGCCCCACATGGTGTGGACAAGGGATGTATCAGAGTCCAGGGGTAAATGCCGTAGGGGCTCACTACCCTTTCTTCCCTAACAGATGCCTCCTTGTCTACCCAGGTAGTTTTCCATGATAACCCATCTACACCTTTAATGGCCCTTCTGTGTGACAATTTCTGTGTAGTGCAGGAACCTTGTTCAGTACGAGTTATTCAGTAAGGAAGTACTTTGTCTTGCAGCTTCAGAATATGTGGGTCTCACACATGTTTAAATACCTACCAAATTCTTGTTCTTTCAAGTGGGAACATGTTTAGCTTAATAAGCTGGGTCAAAGTGAAAGAAAGCTCCTTCTGAAATTCTTCATTCATCTAGAGGTAGCACATACATACCTGTGGAAGGGGGGAAGGGAGGAGAATTAATGGATTAAAACCAGAGTTATGGAGGAGAAGACAGTTTTTTCTAGAGTTCAGTCTTTTATACAGTCCACCTCACACATGTTCTCTTTGTATTTTAACACTAATTATGTAGTGTAGTTTCTTCTCTCATGCTGTATGTATTCAGAGACTTGAGTTGTAGCTCATGGGTGGATATGTTGGAGTGGGAAAATAAGGCATTAGAGGAGAAAGGGGTTTTTGGACAGTTAGCTTGAAGGGTAAGGAAGTTGCATCAGGAGGTTCAAGGTTCCTGATTTGGCGTAATTTCAGTTCTCCTTTATTGAATTATTCTTTTTGTACTAGGAGACACAGAGCTACAATTCCTTATTCTTTCCCCTGCTGTCACTGCTTGTTAATAAAAAACTTCTCCTGTTTTGTTATTTATGTATTACTGTGCTTTTTTCACATATTTGATACAATTCTACTCCAGTCATGGGCACCGAAATGACAGGTAAATGTTACCTCCTCAAAAATCTGAACATGGTTCCCATAGTTGTTTGGTTTTTTTTGTTTGCCACTTTTAATGTTAAAGATACATGTTGTCTGTGTAACTCGCCTCAAGCACTGAATAATGAACAAACAGTTTTGGTTGTGGTTTTTGTTTTGGTTTTTTTTCTGACTTACATATCTAACATTTAACAAGTTTCTTCTCAGCTAATCATTGCAGTTGATGGTAGACTGCTATTTTGCTGGTATCCTGTACTGATGTAACTTAGTAAAGCACTACCCTTGTATTTCAGACTGTCTGTGGTGGTCATTCTATGTTTCAAAGCATTGCAGTTTGCATTTGTTCATGAGCTTTTAATTTGCTTCCCATTAATTTTCATCTGATGTACCTGAGAGCAGTGAAGACTCCCTATGGTCCATTTCTGTGTGTATTAGTGCAAAAGTTCTGTGGAGCTGTTCATTCACTTTCTGGTTGGTTGTTCTTACAGATTTTTAACTATAAAAACACTAAAATAAAAAAATCTGTAAGCCTAAGTCATCCTCGCTGAATGCTTGTTTATTGTGATCCCATGAGAAAGCTTACTCTTTATTAAAAATGATGTTTGTATAATGCTTTTGGAATGCAATTTTGCACAGTTATACTTTTACAGATGTTTCTGTATTAGGATACTGCAGTGTGTGTTTGACTAACCTTGGTTTCACAACAGGACTGACGGCCGACGCTGGTCTTTGGCTTCTCTCCCTTCTTCGGGCTATGGTACAAATACACCCAGCTCTACTGTTTCTGTAAGTATCCTCTCACTGTGCCTGACAAATACACACTGCATGCCTGTATCTTCTCAGATACAGCTTACTTTTGTTGGTAGACTTTGAATTAATACCACAATACAAAACTGCCTTACTTCACTGAAATGAAAGAAAGCTTTAGGCAGTGTGTGCTTGGCTTAGAAATGTTTTCTGGCAGTGAGTAGTGTTTAAATGCCCTCTTTTGATTGAGGCAGTAGGAGGGGAGACATACTGCTTTAGAACAACCATATGGTAGTTAGGTATCTAACATGCTAATGTATCTCCAATGTATAATGGTAATTCTAGTTCCTATACTACTTTTCCATTTACGTTTACTAACTACTGTATGTATGCTGGAATGTGGAGCAGCTTTCCATGATCTTTACCTTTCTTGTGAAAAAGTATAGCATGATCATTTGTGGACTTAGATATCTTAATTTCTATAATAGCCTGTTGTTGAGTTCTCCCTTGATAGTTCCCAACTAGACCACATTGTATAAATATTAAAATAGGTGTCTTCCCTAACATTGAACAGTTTCTGAGTTCTAGAAAGAAAACTAGTTTTCCAATAAATAAATTTTAATTTTGTTGAAGAAGCCAGCAGTAGAGAATTCATGCTATATATTTCTTACAGTTAGTTGTGATTTTTTTTCCCAAGAGTCTTCTGCTGATGACCTCTGCAGAAACACTTGGCAAAACTTCTGAATATAGCTACTATTTCTTTGCTTCTTAGGAGAGATGCTATTTACTTTAATGTTTTTACCTCCTGGTTGTTATATATGAAGAAGAAAATTAAAACGGAAAGTGTGCCCATCTAATTGATTTAATATGCTTTTTCATAACCTGAAAGAGCTAGGTCTGTGCAACCTCTTCCTCCACATTCTTACAAATTATTAGAGGCAGTGAGATACCACTTTACACACAATACCTGTAGTGTACATACAGAATGCTTCCTTTTTAGTGCTGGACAGATGAGATTCATGTTAATCCAGAGATACATTAACTGGAGACCATAAACAATTTTTTTACACATAACAATAGAGCACAACTTTGATCTTCACGACCAACTGTAGGCGAAAGTGAGGTAGTCACTATTATGCTCGGGTGAGCATAGCTCGGTGTTTCTTGTTACCCTTTACTTTCTTTTAATAGTATTAAAAATTAAAAGATTGGTAGAATTGCCAATCTAATGAAAGCTCATGGGTTTAGAAGCAGTGCAAGTACCACATATACCAGTTTTCACAAGAAAGTTTGAATTAAATTAAAATATCTCCAGAAAAAATTATTCAGTTGAAAAGGAACTCTTGGTGTGTCATATTCTAGTGAAGCTGGATCCAATCTTGCCATTTTTGAGATGCAGTTGACATGATAGTTCATCTTCTGGAAGAACAAGCCTTTAAAAATAATAGAGTGAGAGAGTGCTCAGCTGCATACTTTTGCCAGTAGATTATATTCTTGGAATTCTTGGATAGGGAAATGGGGTTATGACATGAGTAGAGAGGCTTTGGGGTTACATTACCTGATATTGGCTGCAAGTCAGCATTTCTGTGTTACGAAAATTTGTGTTGCCATGGTGCACTGTGGTTGTGCATATTAAAAGTATGTTAAATCTTACATTATTATTGGAGCAGCTATTATAGAATGCCAGGAGAGCTAAATTTTTCAAGGGTTTTACTATGAGAATTTGGATTTGTGCAGAGATCAGAATTCAGACCTCCAAGGAAACACACACTGCGCTTGTGATGGTCCTGATAAAACTGAAAGTTGTTTGTGAAAGGAAGATTCTCACTTCAGTCCCATTGGATCAAAACTCTGTGATGTCTTACGTGAGGAAGACTGTGATATGGTTTATTGGCCTCCTAATCTTCCCAGAATTCTCTGAAGGCAAAAATATAGAAATTGATTTTGTAGAGATAGCCATCTGTGATGATCTGTATTGGGAAATTTCCCTGTGCTAGAATACGTTATATGTTATGGAGCATGGCTGCAGAAAATACACCATGAGGTTAACTACAGCTTGCTGCCATAGGGTGAGACAGGAAAGAGCTTTTAGCTGTGCTGTGTGTTGAACTCTGTGTGGTAATGTGTTAAGACTGAATTTCATAAATGAGTTACTGTGACTCAACCAGTTACTACCTATCATGTGAACTATAGTAAATTCTTGGTGTGCATGCTTCTTAACCTGCAGCAAAGTAGGGTAATGCAGTCTTGCTAACTGTAACAGCCTTCCGATGCAGACTAGTCCTGCATGAGTTAACCTTTCCCAGAGTGTTTTTTTTAAAGGTTTTTTTTTGGCTTTTAAGAGATGACTTTATGAGATCTGGTGTGATAAATAATCTTTTCTTTACTTCATAGGAATTAGGATATCTAATGCCTTTACTACCCCAGCTATCAGGAAATTATGAAGACTGTCTAGTTTCTGTGCTTAGTAGCCTGGATATTAACTGCTGACCGTAGCAATGTAGGGCAGTGTTTGTAGAGTACAAAAGTTTATTGATTTCCCTCACTAGTGGTGATACAGCACCTCTGTGCTCTTTGTGTTGACCTCAAATGAAAGACTAGCTAGACAGGGGTCTTGCTATGAGAAGGCAGATAAGGAAAATAGCATGCACATTAAGATTGGCATATAGAGGAAACTGATTTTCTTGAAAAAGCCTTATGGAGATCGAAGAGCTCCAGAAATATGTATAAGTTGACACAGTTTCTCACAGCATTCTGCTATGGAAACTGTCAGCCTCTGGCCTGGACAGGCACACACTCTCCTGGGTGCAAAACTGGTTGGATGGCCAGGCCCAGAGAGTGGTGGTAAATGAAGTTAAATCCAGCTGGAGGCCAGTCACAAGTGGGGTTCCCTGGGGCTCAGTGCTGGGTCCAGCCCTGTTCAGTGTCTTCATCAATGACCTGGATGAAGGCATTGAGTGCACCCTTAGCAAGTTTGCAGATGACGCTAAGCTGGGTGGAAGTGTGGATCTGCTGGAAGGTAGGGAGGCTCTGCAAAGGGATCTGAACAGGCTGGACCGCTGGGCTGAGTCTAATGGCATGAGGTTTAACACAACCAAATGCCGGGTCCTGCACTTGGGGCACAACAACCCTATGCAGAGC